>VDFB02271358.1:279942162-280101360 GCA_007258455.2 Sequoia sempervirens
CAGGAGCATCAAGCAATGTAATGCCCTTAGCAATCTGCCGCAGATTAGGTTTGACACCCACAAGAACAAACAAGAAAGTAACGCAGTTAGATAAGACAGAAGTCCCAGTCATAGGAGAATTGAACAACATCCATATGCAAATATCAATTGATCCAAGGATTCAACAGTTCATAGACATCTCTGTAGTTGATATTCCTGATGGATACGGTATGGTTTTAGGAAGAGACTGGACTCGCAGATTGAATGGCTACTTTGCCACTGATTTTTCACATATGTGGTTGCCTTGGAAGGGTATTCCAAACCAGATCAGAATTGAAAGTACGCCTAGACTTAGACTAATGATCACAGAGAATGGAGAAAACAATGAAATTTTGTTTTGTGAAACAGACTTGGGCCAGTACATTCCACAGGTGCCAGAAGTTTTGATGTTACAATGTTCAAATGATCAGAAAGAATCACCAGAAATTGCGGATCCAACAGAAGTAACTACAGAAAGTGACGAAGAGCTATCACCAGATGAAGGCGAAAGCATGTTCGAGAATTTTAGAAGATTTGTGCTCAGAAGTATGAGACAAGAAAGAGAATTGGGAAGTCATGCCTTTGTGCAAGACTTGTTGCTACCCAATTGGTGCCGTATACACAACGCCTTCCATTCCGAATTCTCCTGCGCATGTGCAAAATAGCCTTAGATCAAGTACGCGCGAGAACACCCCAGATTTCAGAAGATGAATGTTTGACAGTATCAGATGAAGAAAAAGATCTCTCATCAGGAGGAGAAAAGATTCAAGAGGTAAACCAGTTTCAAGATCATTTTGCTCCAGAAATCCAGAACGAAGAAATTCCCACCCCGTATCAATTGCCAGAGCAAGATCAAGTTTGGACCTTGAGGTTCGACGGTTCGAAATCCAAGAAAGGGAATGGAGCTGGGTATGAGCTTATCAGTCCATCCGGCGAGACCTACCTGGCCGCCCTGAGATTACAGTTCCCGTGTACTAACAACGTCACAGAATATGAGTCATTAGTGCACGGATTGCTCCACGCAATTCGCAAGAAAGTCAAAGTGTTACATGTCTATGGTGATTCAGAAATTGTAGTGAGGCAAGTAAGAAAGAAGTACGCTTGCCATGATAAGAGGCTGAGAGGATACAGAAATCGTGTCTGGGATCTCATTGAGAGCTTCGACGCTTTCAACATCAAATCAGTGTATCGATCTCAAAACAAAATTGCAAATTCCCTAGCCCAATCAGCAAGTTCCTTAGAGCCGCTTGAGATGGATGCAGTGAAGAAATTTACAGTAGAGATCACTTCAACACCGTCGGTTCCAGACAATATCACAAATTTCCAGGTGTTTGATGATGACAAACACATCCTAGATTTTCTGACAAATTCAGATGTTTTCCTGACCCAAGTCATTGATGAAGAAGAAGACCAAGGGGAAACTGAATTTGATGCAGAAGGCATAATGAACTTGAAAACCAATAACATCCCCAAAGGGATGATCCAGTTAGAAAGAATCTTTGACCAGGACCAGATCAACGCCATCAAATACCAAAGAAGTGATGGAGCTCAACACGAAGCTGTCAACCTTGGAACACAAGAAGAAAAAAGAAATGTCCTCATCGGCAAAGTGTGCACGCAAGAAGAAAAAGAACAGATAATCAAGAGCCTGGAACAATTCAAAGACATTATTGCTTGGAGCTACGAGGGTCTGAAAACATATGACACCTCAATTATTACGCACACTATTCCCCTCAAAGCTGGCAGTAAACCGTTCAGGCAGCGCCAAAGACCTGTGAATCCTCTGCTAGAGCCCCTTATTTTCCAAGAAGTGAAGAAGCTACTCTCAGCAGGTATTATATTTCCGGTGCGCCACTCAACGTGGGTCGCCAATTTGGTACCCGTCCGCAAGAAGAATGGAGAGATAAGATTATGCGTTGACTTCAGAAACCTCAACAGAGCTTCAGAAAAGGACAACTATCCACTGCCCTCATTAGATGAAGTCATTCAAATTGTGAACGGATCCCAGATGATGTCATTCCTAGATGGATATTCTGGCTACAACCAAGTGCTCGTAGAACCAGAAGACAGGCTTAAGACGGCATTTACAACAAAGTGGGGCACATTTGCCTACAAGAGGATGCCATTTGGCCTGATCAATGCCGGAGCTACCTGCCAAAGGGCTATGGATATTTCTTTCAAGGATCTCATAGGGAAGTGCATCATTGTTTATATGGACGACCTTACAGTATTTTCAAAGAAAAGAGAGACTCATGTCAGAGATTTGATAAAGATATTCGAAAGATGCAGAAAATACGGAATATCTTTGAACCCGAAGAAATGTGTGTTCGGGGTAACTGAAGGGAAGCTGCTTGGCCACGTAATAACAGAAAAGGGTATTCTTATAGACCCTGATCGAATAGAGGCTATTTCCAGAGTTGGTCTACCTTCAAGTCAGAAAGAATTGAAGTCTTTCTTCGGAAAGATTAATTTTGTGAGAAAATTTATAACGGGATTTGCTGAAATAGTCAGGCCCTTAACTGAAATGCTTAAAAAGGATGCGAAGATAGAATGGACAGAGTCAACAAGAAAAGCTTTCGAAGAAATCAAACAGGCCATAGTTGACGCTCCTGTCCTGGTCAGTCCTGATTATACAAAGCCATTCTACCTTTATTCCTTTGCATCAGAGCATACATGTGCCGCAATGTTAACGCAAAGAACAGAAGAGAAGGATGAACATCCTATTGCTTTCATGAGTGCACCTTTCAAGGATGCAGAGCTGAAGTACCTGAATGTTGAAAAGCAAGCATATGCCTTGGTGAAAGCGATAAAGAAATTTCGTCACTATGTATTGAGAAGTAAAGTTTTTTCCATAGTCCCGGATGTGACCGTCAAGACCCTCCTGATGCAGAATGAATTAGGAGAAAGAAGGGGTAAATGGGTCACGATCATCCAGGAATATGATATTGAGATTCAACCGATGAAGATTGTCCGCGGCCAAGCTTTGACGCAAACCATTGCTACAGGACCTGAATTAGTGCAACATGTGTATGAATTACAAGAGGTGTCTCCTGATGAGTGGTATGACGATATCATCTACTTCCTGCTTAATCACAAATGCCCGAATCATTTAAAACCAGTGCAAAAGAGGGCCTTGCGAATGAAAAGTCAAAGGTACATGTTGCAAGGGGCAGTGTTGTACAGAAGAAATCACGAAGGAGTTTTTCTAAGGTGCTTGGGAAAAGAAGAAGCTAAGCAGACAATAGAACATTTCCATTCCAGATTCGGAACCGGCCACGGAGGATCTCTCGCAACAGCACACCAAATTTTGATGGCCGGCTACTATTGGCCAACAGTATTTAAAGATGCATTTGATCACGTGAAAACTTGCCACACCTGTCAAATCACTGCAGCGCGAGAAAGAAACCCAGCTATGCCTTTGCAACCTGTGATTGAAGTGCGACCTTTCGCAAAGTGGGGACTCGACTTTATTGGTATGATCAATCCACCTTCCTCAGCACAACACAGGTATATCCTAACCGCGACTGACTACTGCACGCGTTGGTCAGAAGCTCAAGCTTTAAAATTTTGCACTTCTGATGTTGTAATCAATTTTTTAGAAGAGAACATTGTCACCAGATTTGGATGTCCTCATGCTTTAGTGTGTGATAATGGTTCTGCGTTCTCTTCATTAAGGTTTTCTAACTGGGCTTTCGAGCATGGTATCACTTTGAAATTTTCATCAAATTACTATCCCCAGGGCAACGGATTAGCAGAATCCACCAACAAGAATTTACTGAACGTCATCAAGAAACTGCTGGACAAAAATCCAAGGGACTGGCACATGCAATTGAGATTCGCTCTTTGGGCGGATAGAGTAAGAGTAAAGAGTTCCTTGGGTACATCACCCTACCATCTGGTTTACGGACAAGATCCAATATTTCCCATACAGCTGAGAATTCCAACCCTACAATTCATGCAAGAGTGTTTAGAAGAAGAAGAGAGGGTTAAAACCAGGTTATCGCAGTTACTCCTTTTGGAAGAGAAGAGAGACCAAGCCTTGGAAAAATTTGCTAAACATCAAGACATTGTTAAAAGATGGTTCGATAAAAGAGCAAGAGTCAAAGCTTTTCGAATTTCCGATTTAGTCCTTTGTTGGGACAAAGCACACGAGAGAAGAGGAGACCACAACAAATTTGACAACCTATGGATGGGTCCCTTTCAAATTTCGGAAATTTTGGGAGACAATGCTTTCAAACTGAAGACACTGACCGGAGAAGAAGTCCCGTTGCCAGTCAACGGGCAATTTCTAAAACATTACTTCCAGTCTTAGACTCCCAGTGGGTCTTGCCTTTGTACATAGCTAGTTTAGATTTCCTTTCCTGTTTGGGTTTGGTTTTGCTTTCGTTTTTTCCTGCTTTCTTAGATTAGTTTGCTTTGTTAGTTTGTTTGCTTTCGTTTGCTTTCCCGTAGATTAGTTGTTTTGAATAAATCAAGGATCTCTATCTCTAAGAAGGTGAAGTATTCCAAACACACGTTGGTCTTATTCCACAAAGTAATGTTAGATTATTCCATTGATAAATACTCGTTAGGAATTTTGAATCCAAGATTGAGTTCTTCTAGTTTAACTTTAGGTTAAGATTTGTACTTGGCTAGAAGGGAAATCGTACATTGTGTCCAGACACTGAGTATTGAAGATCATTATACATTTTACACATTTAACGATTTCTCTGAGTTATTATGGTCTCCTAGGAGAAGTCAGGGTTAGGCTAATCAAAAGTCTGGCTCCAGCGCCACTATAATACTCAAACCCATGTGAGCTTCACTGCTTACAAGCCAAAATGTGGAAAAATATGAAAAGAAAAGAATATCAAAAAGAAAAGAAATAAAGAAAAATGAAAAAATCAAAGCATTTGGCTTTTGGGTGTGCAGACATCTCTACAGGCGTGCATTCAAGTCAATCAATCATCAAAGAGAAAAACAAGAAAATCAGAAGAAATTATAAATCGCCGGAAGTAGAGCAATCTCCGTGAGTTTATAGAAGATAACCTTGCCGGGGCTATAGACGCTCGCTGGCAGCAAGGCTCTATCCAAGGATGCTTTTGGAGTTAAGACAAAATTACAAAGCCTGCCATGATGGAACCAAAGAGTCATACTGATTTCACGAGACGGAATGAACGCATTTGCACACACTTGTGATTGAAAAGAAAAGTGTCTTGATCCAATCTAGGGTTTCTTTCCTTTCTGAGTACACCTTTTAACCTAGAGGTAAGTTAGTTGAATTTAGTTAAAGATTCCAGATTCAGAATAGGTCTTTATCTTTGGAATGTTCAGGAACATTCCTCACGTGGAGTCGCCAGATGTTGTGACCTAACTCACACCTCGCCCCATTGCAGATGGGGACCCTTGTCGTTTGCTTTTAGGGTTTTGCTTTCGCCTGCTTTCGTTTTGTCTGCTCTTCGTTTGGGGGTTTTTTAGCTTCAATTTTGAACGGTCACCCGAGTCGAGTCAGTGAATTTTAGTCTGGATCAATGTATAAACGTCACCATGGTGCTTAGAAGGCCTGGGAGACGAAGATCGACTGTCGTTTCGGTCGATTCTGACACTTCCATATTTTTAGGGTTTCTCACCCCGGGCCCCCTATTTTTAGGACCTATTTTTTTGGCACTTTTGGGCAATTCTGGGATCCCTATTTTTTAGGGTCTATTTTTAGAAAGTTGCTATTTTTGGAAAATTTCTATTTTTAGAAAGTTTCTATTTTTAGAAGGGCCACGAGTTTCAAAAACGCACTCAGAAGTTCGAAACGAGCAACGAAACTCTCAGAAAATCGATTCGAAGATTTTTTGAAATTTTGGTAAAAATCTGGAAAAATCACAAAAAAGTTCAAAAACCTGGAAAATTCATTCGAAAATGGTGAGAAATTCTGGAAAATCACTGGGAAATCTGGTAAAAGCACTAAAATGGTTGAAGATTTGATGAAATTCATCAAGAAATCTGAACATTCATGAAGAAATCTGCAAGAAGTTCACGAAGTTCATGGAGTAATCTGGAAAATTGTGAAGAAATCTGGAAATTCATGGAAAATCTGAGCACAGTCATGGAGAAAACTGGAAATGGATGATAAGAAGCTTCAGCCAACTGGTCAATGGCATGAGAATCTGGGCAATGGCAATGAAGTTTGTCAAGTCCGCCTCTGTCAAAGATGTAAATGGCATGAAAATCTGGGCAATGGCACAAAAATCTGAGCAATGGACAGAAAGAAGCTGAAGTCCGCCCATGGAGAATGAAGGAAATGTCTAAGTTAAAGTGGCAATGGACAGTTAGATGCTGAAGTCCGCCCATGGAGAATGAAGGAAATGTCTAAGAAAATCTGGCAAATGTCTAAGGCAAATGGTGAATGGTCAGGACCAAGCCAAAGTCCGCCCCATACATGGCCATCCAAATGCCAAAGTCCGCCCCAGCCAAGAGTGAAATGGCAACAGATGTAATGAAGTCCGCCTTGGAAAATATAGGCAATGGCCAAACATACATGCAAGTCCGCCCTTGTAAATGGCAACAAAAACATGGAAGTCCGCCTAGAATATTGAGCAATGGCTAAGGAAGGCATGAAGTCCGCCCTAGGTAGTTTCAAGTTGGCAAGGGAAGGCATGAAGTCCGCCCTAGGTAGTTTCAAGTTGGCAAGGGAAAGCATGAAGTCCGCCCTAGTCTTGGCCAACCAAAGCAGCAAGTCCGCCCTATGCAAGAGGTCCATTGGCCAAGGAAACAAGGAAGTCCGCCTAAGTCAAAATGGAAGTGGCAAAGAAGATGTTGAAGTCCGCCTATGTATGGCAAGCATAACCCCAAAGTCCGCCCTAGACATAAAAGGAGTGGCTAGAAAGAAGCCAAAGTCCGCCCAAAGCAAAATGATATAAAAATGACTAAGGCATGAACAAAGTAAAGATAAAGTGACCAAAGGCAAGTTGAAGTCCGCCATAGGGAAGAAGAAAACGCTTAAAGCAAAGGGTCAAATGGCAGATAAAGAAACAAAGTCCGCCCTAAGCAAGATAAAATGGCCAAAGAACCAACAAAGTCCGCCCTAGCAAAGAGGTAAAGTGGCTACAAAGTTGATGAAATCCGCCTAAGATGAAAGGAAAGAAAAAATGGCTAAGGCACGAATGGCAAAGAAAAGGCTAAAGTCCGCCTTGTATCAAGAGTATAAAAAATTGAAATTTGCCTAAGTCCAAGCCTTTGAAAGCTAAAATATACATGGCACTTGAAGATTCGCCCAAGATAATACAAAAAAAATCTTCGCCATGGCTAGAAAAATTGAGCAAATGGACGAAATAAAATTGGATTTGTCAAGGAAAATTTGTGAAAAATCAAGGGAATTTGGATGAATAAAATCGGACATGGCGAAAGAATTTTGGACAAAAGACAAGTCATGGCTAGAAAATCTTTGGACATGGCTAAGAAAAAGTTGGACGTGACTAGAAAATGTCGGACAAGAAACATTTTTTGGCCAAATAAAATCGGACATGGCCAAGTATTTTTGAGAAACGATCAAAAAATCATGGACAAATAAATTGGATATGGCGAGAAATTTTCGAAAAAATCAAAAGTAATTAGCCATAAAAACGAACGGGTTGGAATGGACACATAAAATAATTATTTTTAATTATTTTAATATTTTATTTCCAACACCAAAAAGGAGATAAGTCATGAAAATTTCGAAATTGGAAAGTGAGAAAAAGAGTCTTGTTGGACTGTGAATGAAATTAGAAACTTTCCCGGACGAAGTTGTTAAGGATAGAACTTGCCATTCAGAAACGAAGTGCAAGAATGAGTTCGAACTTGATGCAAAGGAAACTTTGCAAATATGCTAAAATGATCGACCTTCTCACTTCTATAAGTGATTCCATTTTTCATTTTTGCAATCACTCGATTTTGAGAAGAAAGGTGGTGAGAGAAAAGTGTTTAAGGCAGAAGGCTGAAAGATTTTTGCAGCAAAGTGAAAGAAATATTCTGTTATCAGCTTGCATTGCAGTCGCAATCACGTCTTCACGAAGTCACAAGGCAGATTTTTTCTTGTCCATTTCATGTTAACATGAAGCTCCACCATTTATTTTCATTCCAGACTGTTATTTTTCGTGAAGTCTAAGTTGATTACCAGCTGGAATGTTCTTTCAAATTGACTTTAATATCGAATTCTGATTTTCCTTTCTTCCTTCTCTTGCAGATCTATTTTTCGAAGCAGCCAAGATGAAATTTGCAAGCAAAGGTGTCCAAACTCAGTCAAAGATCAAGTCCAAGTGGGAGCACGTTCTTGACACAGACCTCGGCCATGTTGATCTTGAAGATTTCCGAAAGAGAATGTATGGAACTGACGGACGTCTGCCAACGCCAATCGCCATGAGGATGATGCGAAACGGAATCGTCCATGCAGCTGGATTTCCACCAGCAAAAGAATGTCCTGAGTTAATAGTAGAGTGTGCACTTCATTACAACGCACAAGACCGACAGATTGAAGCTACTGACGGGAGAGTCCTTGCTTACTTGTCTGAACCAGCAATCCAGGAGACTTTTGGCATTCCAGTATATAACCGAACATCCTACCGCAGCAAACAAGACACATTCAAACTCTATCAAAGTCAGAAGGATCTGTGTGCATCAAATATAAACAAAAATTGGTTGCTAAAACCAAAGCCTACTGCCAGCAAGATGCCTAAAAAGTTGATCAAAACCCACTTCAAAGAAGAATATGGTGATATCGTTCTGCTACTTAACAGAATGGTAGGCAGTGCTCACGGTGCCCCTTTCGAAGAATGGATGTATTATTTTATTGATGAGATAATCACTGGAGTCAAAATGTTTAATTGGTCCAGGATGATCAGTGACAGCTTGCACGAACAGTTGGTCAACTTTGAACAGACCAAAGTTTTCCACATGAGCTCATACGTTGTTTATTCATTGGCAAGATATTATAAATATCCTGGCTTGACATGCAAAGGCGTGGTCGGCAACGGTGAGGGGAAATTCAAAGTCTACGACTGCTATCCACAGCTGCAGCTGAAAGAGAAGTCCCACTTCCGGCGAGCTCACGATGCATTTTTGATGTATATCACTAGGCTTCTTCAAGGCGGAACGCACCAGAGACTCTCGCATGAAGCCAAAAGCTTGATAAGCCGGTATGGATTCTGGTTTATTCAATATCCAAAGTTCACCTACATCAGAATCCAAGGATTTTCCGGAAATCCTTATAGGCTGCCTGTCTACCCGACAAATAGGATGGTGTTGTTGGAGGTGCTAAGGCAACTAGAAACATACCAGAACATCCAAAGACCCAAGCAGAAAGCTGCCGTCACCTTCCCCTTTTTCATCGGCAACATGGAGGAGTCATGCCCAACAGCCCAAGCAGCAGAGGTTGCTCGACTGGAGATTCAACAGTATCCTTTTATATCATACAAAGCCAGAAGCAACTTCGATCCGCTTCATCACATCAAGATTGTGGACGGAGAAAGATACAAACATCGGGTTGACCTAGAGGACTTTTGGGCCAACGCAGCCGATGAATACGATGTAAGAAGAAGATTATGGTCAAGGTTACCCCTGAGCATGATCAGAGCGACAGAGCTTTTCAAAATACCTGACCAGCTACAAGATGACGGGATATATGTGCAGCCAGGCTTCAAGGAAAATGAGCCGCTTCCACCTATGAAATGGTTCGAACCTGAGATGGGTGATCTAACCACTTTGATGCGCCCTGTTTTCAAATACTCTCAGTGGTGGATAGATAGGCAAGTAGAAGTGCTAAAACAGAGAAATATGCAATTTACCTACGAGTTGATGGGAGACACCGAGTCATGTTCTTCGAACGCCGGTGCATCTCATGCTGATGGACAAACAGATGCTGCCAACTCCAAAAAGAGAAAAGAAGCCGATAAATCTGCAGTTCAAGACAAGGGTAAAGGGATAGATGAAGGTCCCTCGCGGAAGAAACACAAGTCCAAACCCCTTCAGTCGGCTACATCCCGGAACATAGAAGAGATGCTTGCCATGGATAGAGAATCCTGGGAAAATGCTATGTTACCTTCTCCAATTGAAAATATAGAGCCAATCCAAATAGAAGATGATAATCAACCCTCTCCGGCAAGCACAGAAATCTTGGAATCAGATAACAACACAGACATCGAGGATGGAGAATTCGAGGAAGGAATGATTTCCGCCCTCAAAGGCATTCAAGAGGACCCATCCGTCCAGGAGATCCAGGATATGCAGCTAGTCCAAGAAATTCAAAGTGTGCCGGAAATTCAAGAAGAACAGGAAGTACAGGACATGCCAGACGTCCAAAATCAAGAGGACATGATTGAACAGCCAACGGTACCTGAGTGGCTGAGGGAAAGATTGAAAAGAAAAGCGCCAGTGGAAGTCCCGGAGGAGGACAACGACGCAGATTTTCTTGCAAGATTAGAACAGACTGCCCCGAGGAAGAAGGCCAAAAAGTTCTCAACTATTCAAAGAGATGAAGCTGGAAATCGCACGGTGCAAATTGCAGTGCCTGCGGATGACAAGTTTCAAGACGAGATTGCTCCTGAAGAATATGTTATCACGACTGTCGACATGGGTCCGACATCAAAGGGGCAGGAAGTCGAAGACTTGGATAATTCAGTGGCCACCATCAAGGGCAGATTAGAAAAAGAAGTTGCCAAGAAGAAAGAATACAAGAAAGAAATTCAGCGTTTAAAAGATTATATCCAGCACCTGACTAGGCCACTAAACGAAGGCGAACAAGTGGCGCCTTTACCTCCAACTGCTTCACAGGAACCAGATGCTCATTTTGAAGAAGAGTTGACAACAACAAGGGAGGCTAAAGATTGGATGGTTGCAAGGAAAAAAGAGGCGTTGGTGTTTGCAAGAAAGTTGGCGCAAGTAAATGAGCAGGCTTCCTTCATACTTTCACGAGTTGCAGATCTTGCAGAGTCATGGAGCAGCCTCGAGGACATTCAGAGCAGGATCATCCCATACATCCGAGAACTGAAAGGCATTTCAAAGCAACGGTTGATCGAAGATAAAGTTATTGAAGCCGGTGCAGCTTATGACTTCAACGGATGGTACTATGCCTTAGTCTCTAGAAAGGGAGTCCTCGAAAAGGTGAAACAGGATAGTGGTAGAGTGGAAGAGCAAATAAAAGAAATTCAAAGAAAAATCTATGAGATGGCTGCAGATATGCTAGACAGGGAGATTGTCCGAAGGAAACACTTGCGGCCAAAGTTTTTAAAGGAGCAAGTACATAAAGTTTTCTCCACCACTGGGCCAATCATGAAGGAAGGCTTCACCAAAGTGTTCGACTTCATGGCTACCAAAAGTTCTTTCTTGCTACAGGAACCAGCTTGGGCGAATGTGTTTGCAGAATGTGCCGAGAACTTGGATTTGCTGGAGTACAACATCAGCGTGCTGCCCGACATTGCTATGGAGGAGGTCGACCTGATAGTGTCCAGGTTCGCCGAACGTGAGGCTGCACAAGCGGATAAAGACGACACTCCAGTTGTCTAGTGTTCTCTTTAGTTAACTGATTGTGGTTTTGGAAACCCTAATTAGGGTTTAGTTCAATTTAATCTTGGCCATTGATCTTGAATCAATCTGGGCCGTTCTTTGTAATCCGGAAAAACTATATAAACCCCCCCCTCACTCTCTCATTCTCATTAGAAGATAGATTGATGGATAGTTAGAAGCTTAGAAGTTAGAGGAGATTAAGAGTTAGAGCAGATTTGAGATAGTTAGAAATAAAGAGAGAGTTTTATGAGATTGTTGTGAAAAGCTACTTTGATAATGAAGTTCAAATGCATGAGGTGCTTTGAGTACTTGGTTGTTGAATAGTTGCATGGTCCCATATTTTCTTTCTCTCTTAGTAGATTTAAATTAAAATGTATGTTAGAAGAATGATTGATTGATAACGTCGATTAGTGAAACCAAGCTCATACTTTCTTTGGGTGGATGATTTCGCCCAATGTGCAAAGTTAGACTGAGCTTTACTGTGGATGCTTAACTTCTGTCTTGATAATTGTTGTTCGATCTGATGGCAATTATTTATCACATGAAAATCACAAGCACATTCCTAGAAGATTGCACTTGCTCTGCGTAGTTGTCGTTGAACGTGGCGAAACAGAGTATAGTTTATTTGGTTTCACTTAGTCTTCGTCTTCTCTTGATTTCTTAGGAGTAGAATAGATTCTCTAAACCCTAAATCTTTTTTCATTTTTTTTATAAAATCAAAAAATCCAAAAATGGTACTGCATTCATGTCTCCACTTCTCAGAATGACTTGCAAAATCTACTTGTGCCCACAGCAAATCACATCCATACCACAGAGCCTATCCGCGTTCATCTTAAACATTGGAATTACCCTATGAACTTACTGGCAATCTTAGCATAGGAAGTAGTTTTTCAAGAGAGAATAGAGCGTCTGTGACTCTTTGTTCTAAAATGTTTGTCATGTCATAAAACGCACGTCAACAGAGTGGAGTATGGTTTACAATCAACCATGTCAAACTTCTTCAACATATCTTTTGCATATTTGGTTTGACAAATGAAAATTTCATTCTTACATTGATAAACCTCCATTCCTAAAAAATATTTCATGAGACCAAGATCTTTCATCTCAAATTCTTTCATCATAGCAATTTTGAAATCATCTTTCATCTTAGAACTGCTACCCATATACAACAAATCATCAACATACAAACTTATAATAAGAATATCATTACCTTCTTGTTTGTAGTAAAGGGTAGGTTCACTCTTACTTCTCTTGAAGCCATTCTCCTGAAAGTATCCATCAATTCTTGCATACCATGCCCTTGGTGCTTGCTTGAGGCCATACAAAGCCTTCTTCAATTTGTAGACATGATTCTCTTTTCCTTCCACTTGAAAACCTTGTGGCTGTTCCACATATACTTCCTCTTCTAAGTACCCATTCAAGAAGGCACTTTTCACATCCATATGTTGTATGCTCCAATTCTTTTGAGCTGCTAATGAAATCAGCATTCTAATGGTCTCTTGTCTTGCAACTGGTGCAAACGTCTCTTCATAGTCAATCCCATACTTCTGTGTGAAGCCTTTAGCAACTAATCTTGCCTTATGCCTTTCAACACTTCCATCACTGTTATGCTTAGTCTTGTAGATCCATTTGGTGCCAATCTTCTTCTTGTCATGTGGAAGCTCTGTAAGCTCCCAAGTATCATTCCTATGAATGGAATCCATCTCTTCTTGCATTGCTTGCATCCAAACCTCATTAGTACATGCTTCTTCAAAACATGATGGTTCAAAATCAGCCTTGGTAAATAAAGCAAAATTAACTGTCTCACCTATTGGATTTTCTTCATGTGCTTGATTGGCACTCCTTTGATAAATATCACTCAAACTTTTTACCTTCCTTCTAGAACTTGGAGTTGAAGATGGACTTGAAGAATTAGATGAGGGGCTGCTTGGTGGATTTATAGCAATTGGGACAGCAACATTAGTGGGCTGCTCATGATCAATATCATCATTCAAAACAGATTTTGACTTCTCCATTTGGCCTTTTTGATGACCATAAACTCCCCCTTCATCAAAAATCACATCTCTTGAAACAATAAGCTTATTAGTGAGAGGATTATATAACCTGTAAGCTTTGCTTTCCTCACTATACCCAACAAAAATACATGACTCACTTTTTGCATCTAACTTTTGTCTATTCTGATCAGGTACATGAACATAAGCTAAACATCCAAAAACTCTAAAATGATTAACATTAGGCCTTTTCTCATACCATGCTTCATAAGGAGTCATCTTCTCAAGTGCACTAGTGGGACTTCGATTGAGAATATACACTGCTGTAGCAACTGCATCTCCCCAATAAGAGTTACTCAATCCCTTGGTTTGCAACATGCTCCTTGCCATTTCTACCACAGTGCGGTTTTTCCTTTCAGCTACCCCATTCTGTTGAGGTGTGTATGGAGTGGTGAGTTGCCTCCTGATGCCATTCATATCACAATAATCTTGAAAGGCTCTTGAACAAAATTCTCCTCCACAATCAGTCCTTAAACATTTGATTTTGCACCCTTTTTCATTCTCCACAAGTGCTTTAAACCTCTTGAATGTATCAAGGGCTTCATCCTTAGTCTTCAAAAAATACACCCAACATTTTCGTGAGTAATCATCAATAAAAGTGATAAAATATGATGACTTACCCAAACTCTTTGTTTGCATCGGTCCACAGATATCTGAATGAACAAGTTGAAGGGGGTAATGGGCCCTCCATGCAGTGCCTTTTGGAAACCTTTCCTTTGCATGCTTTCCTTTTGCACATCCTTCACAAACCTCCTTGTGCTCTTCAACCTTGGGTAGACCAGCAACTAATGCTTGTGAGGTCAAAAGCTTCAAACTGTGAAAGTTTAAATGGCCATACCTTAGATGCCATAGCCAACTTGTATCCTCAAATGCCATATTGGCAAGGCTGCTGTTATTTTCACCAAATCTCAATGGAAACATCCTATTTTTCGTCATAGGAACAACTGTGACTACTCTGTTTCCCTGACTCTTATCAAAAATTGTACATTTCTTATTTTCAAAGACAACTCTATAGTTCTTCTCACATAATTGTCCAACACTTAACAAATTATGTTTTAACTCAGGAGTGTAATAAATATCTTTAACACTCTTCATACCTTCTTTTGTGTGGACCTCCATAATTCCTTTTGCAGCAACCATCAATGATTTATCATCACCGAGCTGAATCTTTGACTTGAAACTTTCATCCTTTGTTGAAAACAACTTCCCATTTCCTGACATATGGTTAGAGCATCCAGAATCTAGGTACCAAACATCTTTACTAGTATTTTCACTTTTAGAATAAGATAAGAATAAATTATCTGGAGGATTTTCATAACTTTCTTGAGCATAATTAACATTCTTACCTTCTTTTAGTCTACATTCTCTTTCAAAATGTCCATACCTATTACAATGGTAACATTGAACATTCCTTTTATCAAATCTTCCTCTACCTCTGCCTCTTGAACCACCTCTTCCTCTTGAAAAACTTCTGCCTCTACCTCTTGAATTATTCTGATTTTGACTTTTACCTTGGCTTTGATTGCTTTTGCTACTACTGCTGCCATCATCATTCTTTGTGATTTGTACTTTGGAGGAAAAGGCTTTCTCAATACTTTCTCCAAAATAATCTTTTAATCTTTCTTCATGTGAGATCAACGATCCAACAAGGTGATCGAATTGAAGGGTTGTCAAATCCTTACTTTCTTCCATTATTATGGCAACGTGATTCCATCTTGGTGTGAGAGATCTCAACACCTTTTTTATCAGAACTTCTGTGTTCACAGTTTCTCCAAGTGTAGCCATCTTATTGACCACATCTTTTACTCTGACACAATACTCACTCACACTTTCTCCTTCTTGCATTTTTAAATTCTCAAATTCTCTTTTCAATGTCTGTAACTTAACAACTTGGACCTGATCACTGCCTTGGTAAGCTTCTTTTAGAGTCTTCCAGGCATCCTCAGCGGTCTTTGCACCTGCAATTCTTGGAAATAAACTCTTGTCTAGAGCTATTTGAATATGAAACAATGCTTGAAAATTCTTCTTCTTAGCTTCCTTCCTTGCTGTTCTTTCATTGACTGGGAGGGCATTCCAATCAGCTGGCTCCTGGTAACCTGATTCAACAATCTCCCACAAGTCTTTTCCTATTAAAAATGTCATCATTTTTATACACCAATAATCATACTCATTACCATCAAATTCTGGAATGGGCAAGCTGTTAGAATTCGACATGATAATCTTTGGCGAAATTCGAACAGCTAGATCTTAAACCCAAAACAAAAATACCTGCTCTGATACCAAATGTAGATTTGAAAAGTAAATGCCTCTCCTCTAAAACCAGCTGATACAATAAATTAAACAGCAGAAAGATACAAGAGAAATATAGTTATAAACTAGATCATACGCTATTCTATTCAAAACCTTTCAATAGACATAATAATCTGCTCTGCTTTGAAACAGAGTTCTCTGTTATTGCAGCTTCAGCAGCTTCTTAAAAAAGAATACAGAACAAAGATAAAGAGAGTTCGATGCTCCTGATTTAAAACAAAGTGAATCTCCTAAACACAGCATGCAACGCATGCTTTATTTGCAGAAAGCAAAAAAACAAAGCTAATAAAAGAAAAAACTGCTTTACAACTAAAACTTAAAGCAAATCTAAACAAAACTATGACTGCGAATGGTGAGCTATTTTTAGGCTGGAAAAACAAATCTTATCGCATCAATTATCTTTTCATGATAAGAGTCCGCCAGCATCAATTATCCACAATAACATCCACGAAGAACTAGTTAATCTAGAGAGCACCAAGTCCTTCCATATGAGCTCATATATTGTTTACATGTTGGCAAGAGCTCATAGGTATGCTGGATTAATATGCCGAGGTCCAGTGGGTAACGGAGAAAATGAACTCAAAGCATATAACTACTACCCTCAACTGCAGTTGTTAGAAAAGACACATTTTAGAAGAGCTCGCAATGCATTTATCATGTATATAACAAGAATACTGCAGGGAGGAGCACATTAGAGATTGTCTCATGAATCCAAAAGCCTCATTAGCAGATATGGATACTGGTATATCCAGTATCCTAGATTCACATACATCCGGATCCAGGGTTTTACAGGGCGTCCATTCAGACTTCCAATTTTTCCCACTAACAAAATGGTATTGCTGGAGGTTCTCAGATAGTTGGAAACATATCAGAACTTCCAAAGAGCAAAGGGTAAGGCGGCAGTCACATTCCCATTTTTCATTGGCAATATGGAAGAATCGTGCCCATCAGCCCAAGCAGCAGAAAGTGTCAGACTGGAAATAGAAAAGTATCCCTTCAATTCATATCGGTCTCGGGATAATTTTGATCCTCACCACCATATAGGATTCATAGAGGGAAAGAAATATAAGCATGAAGTCGAGCTAGAAGATTATTGGGCAAACGTTGCTGATGAGTTCGAAGTCAAAAAGAGAATGTGGTCTCGACTACCAATCATCCTAATAAGGACAACCGAGCTCTTCAAGATACCGGATCAAGTTGAAGATGATGGTGAGTTTACTCAGCCAAGGTTTGATGAAAGTAGACCCTTGCTTCCTATAAGATGGTCTAAGCCAGAACTTGCAGATTTGGACACCTTCATGAGGCCTATTGTCCAATACTCTCAGTGGTGGGTAGATCAACAAGTTCAAGATTTGCGGCGAAATAATGTAGAGTTGACATATGATTTGATGGGCAAGGGAGAGTCTTATTCCTCGAATGCTAGAGCATCCCAAGTAAGTGAGCTAGTCGAAAATGTTAGTTCAAGGAAAAGGAAGTCCAAGGACAAGGTTGTAGTTGAAGAGCCTATTCAAAAGCACAAGGCTAAGCCACCCCACTCAGTTGCATCTGCAAATATTAATGACAATGTGAGTATTGATGAATCTTTGGTAGATATAAGAATTCCTCCCCTTCCCATCCAGCTAAAAGAAGATCAACTGCCATCTCCTACGGACACTGAGATTCTCCAATCAAATGATGATGAAGTTAATGTTGTAGATGGCGAATTTCAGGAGGGAATGATCTTTGCCCTCAAGGGAATTCAGGATGCTCCTTGTGTACAGGAAATTCAAGAAGAGGAAGACGTTGTAGAGTAGCCTACCATTCCAGATTGGCTGAAGGAAAGCTTAAAGATAGTTCAACAAGAAGACATGCCATAAGAAGATGACATGGTCGATTTCTTGGCCAGACTAGACACAGCCCCTGTGAAGAAACCAACCAAGATACTTTCCACCATTCAAAAAGATGAAGCAAGCCAGCATACAGTACAAATCGTTGTGCCAACAGTTGACAAGACAAGAGAAGAGATTACTCCTCAAGATTATGCAATTACCACTGTCAATTTGGGCCCAACAACAAAGAGGCAAGAGGTGGAGGATCTAGATAATTCAGTTGCTACAATCAAGGTAAGGCTAGAAAAATAAGTAGAAAAAAGAAAGAATTGTGAGAAGGAAGTGGAGCGTCTGAAGAAATACATTCAGCACCTAACTAAACCTCTTCGTCAGGCCAACTCAGCAGGACCTCCACTACTGAATACTTCGCAGAAAACTTTTGAAGAAGAAATCACTTCAGCTAGAGAAAGCAAAGAATGGATAAATGACAAAAGTGATGAAGCAATAGTGTTTGCAGAGAGATTAATGCTGGCATATGATCAGTCATCTTTCCTATTGTCAAGAATCTCGAGTTTTTGCAGAAGCATGGGAAAATGCCAAGGACATTCAAGAAAGAATCATTCCATGCCTCAGGGTATTGAAGGGAGTTCCCAAACAAGAACTGATTGAAGGGAAAGTTATCGCAGCAGGTGCAGCATATGACTTTAATGGATGGTACCTAGCATTAATCACGAGGAATGATGTCTTGGAGAAAGTGAAGGCAAATTATATTCAAATTAAAGAGAAAGCAAAGGAAATTCAAGACAAGGTCCTACACTTAGCTATTGATGCGTTAGAGAGGGGTGTTGTTAGAAAGAATCATCTGCAGCAGGAAAATTTGAAGAATAAAATCCAAGAGAATTTCCTTGTCACCACTAGACCTGTCCTCAAACAGAATTTGACTAAGGCAGCCAATTTCTTGTCTGTATGGCATGCCTTTCAGAAGCAGGAATCAAAATGGGAAACCATCTTCGCAGAGTGTGCAAACGATCCGGAACTGTTAGAAAACAAAGTTAGCGTGCTGCCACTTGTCACAATCGAGGAGGTTTGCACCATAGTCTCCAGATTCATTCGATACAATGCTTCCCAATAGGATAAGGATGCACACTCAAAGGACTAGCTCTTCACGGCACTTCACTAGCAGTTCACTGATTGTATTTAGGGAAACCCTAATTAGGGTTTTATCTTTTAACCTCTACCTTTGATTCTGATGTAATCTTGGTCGTTCATTGTATCTCAAAAAACTCTATATAAACCCCCCTCCCATTCTCTCATATTCATGCGAAAATAGATTGAAAGTTATAATAAGGATTAGAAGATTAGAAGAAAGCATTAGATATTAGAGAGCTAGAATAAGAGAGATTAGAATAATTGGGAGAGAGTTCTATGGAATTGTTGTTAATGGCTACTTATGATAATAAAGCTCAAATGGCATGATTTGCCTTGAATTCCTTTGTTATCAAGTGGTTGCATGGTTGCATATTCTCTTTCCTCATAGATTCAATAGAAGTAGATGAACAAATGATAGATCGATTATAAAGATTTGGTGAAACTATTTGTTCATGCTTTCTTTGGATGAATGATTTTCATTCAATGCGAAAAGCTAATCTGAACTCATGATGTGGATGCCTTAATGTGTATTTGGAATGATATTGTTCAATTGATGGTATTGTTCAAAATATAATCTTAAGCACAAACCTTTGAAGATTGCACTTGCTTTGCGTAGTTGACATGCTGCCTTTATTTTGCATGGCGAAACAAAGTCTAGTTATTAGTTTCACCTAGTCTTTATAGTCTCTTGATTTCGTAGAAGTAGAATAGAACTCCTTTAACACTATCTCTTTTCCTTTTTTTAATGATCGTCAAAGCAGAAAATCCAAAAAAAATTAAAGCCTTGACCTTAGAGTAGTTTGTTGAGCGTAAGTCCCCTTGTCATAACCAGCAAATACACTATTGGAAATATGTGCCTCAAAAAATACAGGTTGAAACCTCCATTAGAGTCAAGTCGGTGTGATAGCTCTCATGTCTGGCCAACAAGCAGTTTGGAACATTATGTTTTGTACAGGTCGCTGTGACCTAGCTTCTGTCTTGCCGAACGTTTTCACTGTGGACTCTATCGCTGTGACATAGTGTATTCGCTATGCTCTCTTAGCGCTCAGGAGACCTCTGGCCGACAGGTCAATTCCATCGGGCGTCAGGGGGAATCTTGGTGACCACGGGCTTCGAAGTAACTTATGACTACTCGGTGAGAAGTCTCCGTGAAAAGCTAATGTCTCACCGATGAAGGTTTAAATGTTGTTCATCGGAGTAACATGTTTTCTTTGTTATGATGTCTCGGCGAAGTGAAAAAGTCTCGCCGACAGTGTTTACTTTGAGGTCTTCAGGGTAACTCTAATGATCCAGGAAGACGTCTCAGCGAACGGTGAATGTCTTGCCGATAGCCTATGGCTATCGGGGTAACCCAAATGGCTCGATGAGAAGTCCCAGCGAACAGAGAAGGTCACACCGATGGGGACACATCCAAACGTTCATCAGAGTGACTCCTGGCGACGAGTGGTGGTGTTGGTGTAACTTAAAGATTCCAATGTGAGGTCTTAGCGATAGTTGAAAGTCTTACCGACAAAGACACACTCGGGAGTTATCGATGTAACATGGTGGTTACGGTAAGAAGTCCCAGCGACTTTGGTGAGTCTTGCCGATGATGAAGTGTCTTTGGAATAGCTTAGAGATCTCAGAGTAAAGTCTTAGTGAAGGGCAATGTCTTGGCAACGGATGAACACTTCGAGGTAACCTCTATGTCTCGGAGAAACCTCTCGACGAAGGTGTTAAGTCTTGCCGACTTCTACTTGGCACTCGGAATGTTTGGGGACTTCGGTATAACCTTTGGTGACTCGCTATGATTTCCTGGCAAAAGTGGTAGGTCTAGGCAATTGCTTGGTAACTCGGTGTAACACATGAAGCTCGATGGAACGTCTTGGCGATAACTGTGACTCTTGGCAACATCGATATGAAGGTTATGTGGCATCGGCGAGACACTGTTAGTGTCTCACCGAGATACCAACTCAGTGTGATTTCTCTTGAAGCCGTTTGACCGCGTGAGACTTTCTGATGTGGCATCTCGTGGACCAATAGGAGAAGCTGAATCTGAACTGTTGGAAGACAATTGGTTGCGACGATTCTGTGAGGGAGCTCGACGGGCATGGAACAACAGAGATATACTCTATGATTGCAGTTTGTGATCGGTTAGATTATCGATTGGTTCAATCAACAGATATTGTATCAGTTTGAATTGTATCAGTAAATAATTTCTATTCTATGATGACTGTAATGTGAAGGTTCTTGTACAAAATTGTTCGTGGTGAATGCTACTGTATACAGACACCAGAAAGATAAGTCTGTCATTTGTATGTAATCTCCATTACTGTAATACAAAGTGATTTCTCTTGGTGTGGTGGGTTTTTCTCCTATAAGGGTTTTCCCACGTATATCTGGTGTTCTTGTGTGATTGTCAATACTCTGTTTCTGTTATCTGTCTCAAAGTGCATCTTAATTGAACTGTAATTGTAAAATTTAAAAGTGTCTCTGCATTCTTCCCTGAGATTTGACGTTAGGAGAGTTGTTTCTGCACCTTGACTTTCCTTACAAGTGGTATCAGAGCCTGGCCAGTTGTGTTATCCTTGTGGGTACGTTGGGTTTTTTGAGTCAATTCTATTCAGTGGGAGTCTTGTAGAGTCTGTTATTTCTGATTACAGGTTGAGATGGCTAGCACATCCGGGAAGATAGAAATAGAGAAATTCAACAGCAGTAACTTTGAGTTGTGGAAACTCAAGATGGAGGATCTTGTTGATCATGATTTGTGGCTTGCAATCTCTGGAACAAAAACTCAGACCATGAAGCAAGAGGATTGGGACCTGACAGATAGAAAGGCAAAAGGGCTAATAAGGCTCTATCTGGCAGACTCTATTCTTCTAAATGTGCATGAAGAAAAGATTGCAGCCTCTTTGTAGACAAAACTGGCATCTATTTATCAGGGGAAGTCCTTGGTGAATAAACTTTTCCTGAGGAAGAAGCTGTATAATTTGAGAATGCAGGAAGGAGGGTCTTTAGCTGATCATTTGAATACATTTAACATGTTGATTGCTCAATTGACATCTGTTGGTGTAAAAATTGAAGAAGAGGATCGTTGTATGCTTCTGTTGTGTTCTTTGCCAGACTCATGAGATCATTTGGTGATGGCTATTGGGAGTACAACATCAAACTTCAAAGTGGATGATGTTGTTGCATCTTTGTTGTCAGAAGAAATGAGAAGGAAATCTTCTGAGATGGCGAAAGAAGCTCTTGCTGTCAGAGGAAGGTCAAAAGAGAAAGGCAAGAAGAAGGACAAGAAGTCAAAATCGAAATCAAAGGAGAGATCAAAGTCTCCTGGCAAGAAGTCAAAGGTGAAGTGTTGGAACTGTGGGAAACCTGGTCATGTCCGTAAGGACTGCAAAGAGGAGAAAAAGAAGAAGAAGAAACACTCTTCCGATAATGATTCTTCTCAAGGTGATTCAGATGCCTTCATTGCTACCTTGGCTACACAGGCATCAAATGATGTCTGGCTGATTGATTCGAGAGCATCTTTTCACATGACATCTCATAGAGACTGGTTCACAAAGTACGAAGAATATGATGGTGGAAAGGTGTACTTAGCAAGTGATTCTTCTTTGGAAATCGTTGATTGTGGAATAGTCAGAATTCAATTTCCTAATGGCAGACTAAAGGGAATTAATGATGTAATGTACATACCAGGTCTGGCTCGAAATCTACTGTCTGTCAGTAAGCTGAATGATATCGGAGTGCAAGTCATGTTCTCTGGAAATGGCTACAAGATGACTAGAAGTTCAATGGTGTTGGCTAGAGGTACTAGAATTGGTACTCTGTACAAGCTGGATGCACATGTTGTTCAATGTAACAGTGTCACTGGAAAGTCACTTAAAGCTATTCACGGATGTAAAAAGGAAGTTATTCCCAATTGTGTAAACTCTATGGAAGTAAAACTTCCAGCAGAGAAGACTATGCTCTGGCATCATAGGTTAGACCACATAGGAGAGAAAGGTTTAAAAACCTTGAAGAACAAAAACTTGGTTGAGGGCCTTGATGATTGTAATCTTGAATTCGATTTCTGTGAACATTGTATATATGGAAAGCAGCACCGTGTTTCATTTTATGGCAGTCCTCACAAATCTTTTGGTTTGCTAGATTATATTCATTCGGATGTGTTTGGTCTTGTGAATGTTCCTTCTTTGTCTAAATCAAGATTTTATGTGTCATTCATTGATGATTATTCAAGAAGAGCATTCGTTTATTTTTTGAAAAGTAAATCAGAAGTGTTCAGTCGATTTAAGGAATTTAAGAACCTTGTAGAAAATCAGACTGAAAGAAAAATAAAATGCTTAAGGACTGATAATGGCGGTGAATTCTATTATGATGAATTTGAAAGATACTGTAAAGACCATGGGATCAAAAGACATAAGACTACACCTTATAGTCCACAGCAGAATGGAGTTGCAGAAAGGGTCAATAGGACGGTGATGGAGAGAGCACGCAGTATGCTTAGTAGTGCTGGATTGGAGGAGAAGTGCTGGTTTGGAGGAGAAGTTCTGGGCTGAGGCTACTGCTACTGCATGTTACTTGATTAATCAGTCTCCAAACTCTACTCTTGTTGAGAAAACACCTTTGGAAGCATGGTCTGGTAAGAAGCCCTCTCTTAGATATATTAGAGTCTTTGGCTGTGAAGCATATGCATATGTGTCAGATGTGAAAATATCTAAGTTGGAGAACAAGGCTATCAAATGTATTTTTATTGGCTATAGTGCTAACATTAAAGGATACAAGCTTTGGAATCCTGTTACAGAGAAGGTTGTATACAGCAAAAGTGTAATCTTTCGTGAGCTGAAACTTTCCACCTTGTATCTGCAGTCAGAGACAAAGTCAGAAAACAATAAGGATGTAGCAGTAATTCCTCCTACACCAGAAAAAGAGGAATTGAAGATTCAAAATGTACCTGAAACTGAGGAGAGCTCAAGCAATTCTGAAAGTTCTGAATAAGAAGAACCTCAGCCTCAACCAGTGAGGAGGTCAACCCGAGAAAGGAAACAACCAGATAGGTATGGGTTCTCATTGATTGATTCTACTTGTGCCTATGCTTTGATTTCTAGCACTGATGAGCCTAGGACTGTAAAGGAGGCAATTAAAATGCTTGATTTAGATTCTTGGTTGGAAGCCATGGAAGAAGAGATGGCATCTTTAGAAAAAAATAAAACCTGCAGTCTGGTGCCCTTGCCTAAAGGCAGAAAACCTATGGGCTGTAAGTGGGTATTTAAGAAGAAGATTGGTCTGGATGGTAGTGTAGAAAAATACACGGCAAGACCGGTTGCAAAGGGTTATTCCCAAGTAGAGGGAATTGACTATGGGGAAATATTTTCTCCTGTAGCAAAGCTGACATCTATCAGATTTCTTTTGTCACTTGCAACGGCATACGACTTAGAAGTCGAACAAATGGATGTGAAGACAGCATTTCTTCATGGTGATCTTGAAGAAGAAATATATATGTCCTAGCCTGAGCACTTCATTGAAAAAGGTAAAGAAAAACTGATATGCAAATTAAAGAAGTCTCTGTATGGGTTAAAGCAATCACCTAGAATGTGGTACCAGAAATTTGATATTTTTGTATTATCTTTGGAATGAAAGGATATTATCATAGCGGAAGGAAAGGATATTATCATTCTTACAGAAACACATGAACATGATGGCTGCAAAGTACCAGATTTCGAAGGGTATAAAAAAGTGTCAGTTTGGAATGAAGGTAATGAAACAGGCAAAGGCAATGGAGGGGTTACAGTGCTAATAGATGAAAAGTGGCAGGGAATTGTTAAATTGGCAAAAGAAGACACAAATAAACAGTACATATGGCTGCAAATAACAGAAAATGGAGTAACTTTTAGTCTAGCCGCTTGCTACTTTGCTCCAAAAAATTCAAAGTTTTATAAGAAACGAAATTTAGACAACGAAGACCCGTATGCATCACTAAAAAAAGATATCTCTATTTTTAGCACACTTGGAGATGTGGTTTTAATGGGTGACTTTAATGCAAGGACAGCTAATAACCAATCTCTTCAGTTGAGCAATGAAACCAAAGGGGAGAACAATCCTTTGTGGTTAGAGGAAGGAGGTGGTCTCCATTGGGAAAGATCATCTCAGGATGGTAATGGCACTATCAACGCATTTGGGACAGAATTATTGGGGCTTTGTAGTCTATTTGGCATGGTTATATGCAATGGTATGAGGGATTGGCCGAGGTCTGGAGGTATTACTTGCAAAACGTATAATGGTCAGAGTGTGGTGGACTACGTGGTTTGCTCCCAGAGTTTTAGTTCTAGACTGTTGGAATTTGATATTGAGGACTGCCCTATCGGGATGAAATCTGATCACTTACCTCTTCGGGTCAAACTACGCATTTCACCAATCAGCCAACACAACAAACAGGTTATGCACACGCAAAAAAAAGCCCTTCCTAAGGGTAAAATCCTCATAAATCAGGAAAATAGAGAATTATTCAATGCTGCTCTTAAGCAACATTTCCATGATCTGGAAAATAATGTGGAGTCTAAAGCAGCAAAAAAGGTTGATGTCCTTCACAATAATTTGCTGATCCCGATAATACACAAGGCATTAAATGCGTGCAAAAGGTCTCATCCCAAGATGGGGACAGCAAACACTTTTCCGGCAAATCCGTGGTATGATGAAGAATGTAAGGCAGCCAAGAGATCGCTAATGAAGAGAGGTAGGGGCAAAGAGCTTAAGAAAAAATATGAAAAGTTAGTGCAGTCCAAAAAAATAGAGTATGTAAACGAAAGAAGGAAGGAACTAATCACTCTTGGGAAACATAATCCTAAAGGCTTTTGGAGGGAATTGCAACAAAAGAAAAAGGTGGTGGAAAACAATATTACAGATGCCCAATGGTTAGAATATGCTAGACTTCTTTACGAGCGGGCCCACGAGAAAGACTACCCTCCTGTCATTAACACACCAGCGGAATTATTCAATGTGGATGATATTAAACAAGGAATAAAGAACTTAGCAAGTGGCAAAGCACAAGACATAGATGGGCTACAGTCTGAATTTTTAAAATGGGGGACTGAAATTCTTGCCCCTCACATAAAAAGAATTTTCAACAATGTCAATCGGGAAGGTTTTCCTATGGAGTGGACTACCAGTGTGGTCATCCCTTTATTTAAAAGTGGTGATATCAATAACCCATCTAACTATCGCACAATTATGGTCAACTCTATCTTTGGCAAGCTATTTGGGAGCATGATTGAACGTAGGATCAGCAAATGGGCAGAAAATGAGGGCAAAAGAGCAAAGGGACAGGCAGGTTTCAGATCCAAGCACTCTACCATCGATCACTGCATCACCCTTAGACACTTGATTGAGAAAATTTGGGATAACCAGGGTGAGGAAGCTTATTGTTGCTTTGTAGACTTTAAGAAAGCTTTCGACACAGTGCCTAGAGACAAATTATGGTCTCGGATGGAAGAATTAGGCATTCCAAATGCATATAGAGCAGCTGTTCATAGGCTGTATGAGAAGGTCAGTGCTAAAATCAGAACAAGTGAAGGTATGTCAGAATGTTTTGACAGTGACATTGGAGTTAAACAGGGCTGCCCTCTATCCCCTACGCTTTTTGGTACATTGATAAGTTGGAAGCGTGGTTAAGCAAGGAAGGCGGGGATGGTATCCATTTGGCAGGTTATGTAGTAAAATTACTTCTATATGCTGACGATCTTATCCTAATCTCAAAAACAGCTCATGGGTTAAGAGAACATCTAAAAGCCCTAGAACACTTTTGTCAGGAAGTTGGGATGCAAGTGAACACATCCAAGACCAAAATCATGATTTACTCATTGAATAGAAAAATTAAACAGCATACCTTTCTTTTTGAAGGCAGCCCACTTGATATAGTGAAAGAATACAAATATCTTGGGATTGACTTCCATTATAAGCTCAGTTGGGAAACCTGTAGAACGAAAAGGATACAGGGAGGTTGGAAAGCCTATTATTTGCTCCAAAATAGGTGTAGAAAAGCTGAACTTTGGGATTGGAAAACCAAGAAAACCCTTTTTGGTTTACTTGTCACGCCGGTTGTGCTTTATGGGTGCGAAGTGTGGGGAAGCAACACATCAAAGTGCAGTTGGAGACAGATAGAAAGAATCCAGAAACACCTAATAACAAATAATCTCAAAGTTAAAGCTACTGTTCCTTATGAAATCCTGCTAGCTGAGGCGGGAGCTTTTCCTTTGGAAGCTTCAGCGATAACCCGGTTGTTAAGTTATCTAAAAAAGGTTGAAAACATGGATAACCACCGGTGGCCCAAAACGGTTATGGAGGAGATTCTAGTCCGAAGAAAGAAAACATGGATGAAACAGAACATCAAGTGGCTGAACAAGTGGAACATCAAATTACATGAGTGTCCTGACACCAACAGTGAAATAAAAATCTATGTGAAGGAAAAATTCAGGACTGCCATGTGGTCAAATCAGATCGGACGAAAAAAAGCATATTACATCAAAGAGTTTAACCCAGCTAAGGAACATGGTGAAAAACCATATTTAGGTGCAACTATTAAAGGGAAAGCGAGGCTATTAATTGCTCAATTGAGAACGGGGTCCCACCATCTTAGATGTGAGACTGGTAGGTGGAAGACTCCTAAGGAAACTTGGGAAGAAAGAACGTGCTTATTTTGTAATAAGGGAGTGGTGGAAACGGAGTGGCACTTCGTCATGGAATGCACAGCGTACGAAAATATCCGTAATCAGTACTCAAGTATTTCAGATGTGGGCAATATGCAGCAGTTATTTGAGGAGGATAAGATAAATCAGACGGCTAGCCTCCTAGTCAAAATTAATAGCAGGAGATCTGATCTGGAGAAGAGTCTGGAGACAAACTAAGTTGTTGAGTGTCTCGGTCCCATAGGCTGTTTAGTCTCGTGGACGTCATTAAAATCTTTCATTCATTCATTCATTGGGGTTTGTGAGATCAAAATCAGATCACTGTGTATATTATAAAGCTGAAAGTGATCGAGTTCTTATTATTGCTCTCTATGTTGATGATATGCTATTCATAGGCAATAGTAAGCTAATGATTTCTGATCTTAAGTCTCACTATCTGCTAAGTTCGAAATAAAGGATCTTGGTGCAGCAAGGTATATTCTGGGGATGGAGATAACCAGGGACAGGAAGAAAACTATGGCTTAGTCAGAGTAAGTATATCAAACTTCTTGAGAGATTTTGTATGAATGATTGCAAAAGCTAGTTGTTCAGTCTTGCAGGGAACAAAGCTATTTGTTGAGGACTATCCAAAATCTCCTTTGAGATGGAGGACATGACTAGTGTACCTTATGCTAGTGTAGTTGAGTCTCATGTATGAAATGGTCGTACAAGGCCAGACATTGCACAAGCAGTGGGAGTTCTTAGTCGGTTTATGGCTAATCCTGGAAGAACACATTGGGATGCTGTAAAGAGAGTTTTCAAATATTTGAAGGGAACTTCAAATTTTGCTTTGTATTATCATGGGAACTTGGTTGAATCATAGAGGACTCTTAGTATTCGGGCTATGTGGATTCTGATTGGGCGGGGAACATTGACAGCAGGAGATCCACTAGTGGATACATATTTATGATGAATGGTGGTGCAGTGAGCTGGATGAGCAAGCGGCAGGTTGTAGTCGTTTGTCCACTACATAGGCTGAATACATGGCAGCTACTCATACTTGTAAAGAAGCAATATGGTTGAAACGTTTGTGTTCTAACATTGGTTTTTATGCAGGGGAGAACTATTTTTTGTGATGGCCAGAGTGCAATCTGTCTGGCAAAGAATCCTACTTTCCATGCCAAGACGAAACATATTGATGTACAGTACCACTTTGTACGAGATATGGTGGAGGATGGAAAGGTTAGTTTGGAAAAGGTTGATACTCTGGAGAATGTTGCAGATGCATTGACGAAGCCAGTGAGCACAGACAAGTTAAGGTGGTGTGCCAGTTCAATGGGCCTTAGTGCCCATATTTAAGTTTTAATTGTGCTCTGGAGGTGCCTGTATGATCTTCGTCAAGTGGGAGATTGTTGGAAATATGTGCCTCAAACAATACAGGCTGAAACCTCCATTAGAGTCAAGTCGGTGTGACAGCTCTCATGTCTGGCCGACAAGCAGTTTGGAACATTCTGTTTTGTACAGATCGCTGTGACCTAGCTTATGTCTTGCCGAACGTTTTCACTGTGGACTCTATCGCTGTGACATAGTGTATTCGCTATGATCTCTTAGTGCTCGGGAGACCTCTGGCCGACAGGCCATTCAATCGGGCGTCAGGGGGACTCTTGGCAACCACGGGCTTCGAAATAACCTATGACTACTCAGTGAGAAGTCTCCGCGAAAAGCTGATGTCTCACCGATGAAGGTTTAAATGTTGTTCATCAGAGTAACATGTTTGCTTCGTTATGATGTCTCGGCGAAGTGAAAAAGTCTCGCTGATAGCGTTTACTTTGAGGTCTTCAGGGTAACTCTAATGATCCGGGAAGACGTCTCAGCGAATGGTGAATGTCTTGCCGATAGCCTATGGCTATCGAAGTAACCCAAATGGCTCGGTGAGAAGTCCCAGCGAACAGAGGTCACGTCGACGAGGACACATCCAAACGTTCATCAAAGTGACTCCTGGCAACGAGTGGTGGTGTCGGTGTAACTTAAAGATTTCGGTGTGAGGTCTTAGCGATAGTTGAAAGTCTTGCCAACAAGGACACACTCAGGAGTTATTGATGTAACATGGTGGTTATGGTAAGAAGTCCCAGCGACTTTGGCGAGTCTTGTCGATGATAAAGAGTCTTCGGAATAGCTTAGAGATCTCGGAGTAAAGTCTTAGCGAAGGGCAATGTCTTGGCGACAGATGAACACTTCGGGGTAACCTCTATGTCTCGGAGAAACCTCTTAGCGAAGGTGTTAAGTCTTGTCGACTTCTACTTGGCGCTCGGTATGTCTGGGGACTTCGGTATAACCTTTGGTGACTCGCTATGATCTCCTGACAAAAGCGGTAGGTCTGGGCAACTGCTTGGTGACTCGGTGTAACACATGAAGCTCGATGGAACGTCTTGGCGATAACTGTGACTCTTGGCGACATCGGTATGAAGGTTATGTGGCATCGGCGAGACACTGTTAGTGTCTCACCGAGATGCCAACTCAGTGTGATTTCTCTTGAAGCCGTTTGACCGCGTGAGACTTTCTGATGTGGTATCTCGTGGACCAATAGGAGAAGCCGAATCTGAACTGTTGGAAGACAATCGATTGCAACGGTTCTGTGAGGGAGCTCGAAGGGCATTGAACAACAAAGATATACTTTGTGATTGCAGTTTGTGATCGGTTAGATTATCAATTGGTTCGATCAACAGATATTGTATCAGTTTGAATTGTATCAGTAAATGATTTCTATTATGTGATGACTGTAATGTGAAGGTTCCTGTACAAGATTGTTCATGGTGAATGTTGCTGTATACAGACACCAGAAAGATAAGTCTGTCATTTGTATGTAATCTCCATTACTGTAATACAAAATGATTTCTCTTGGTGTGGTGGGTTTTTCTCCCATAAGGGTTTTCCCACGTATATCTAGTGTTCTTGTGTGATTGTCAATACTCTGTTTCTGTTATCTATCTCAAAGTGCATCTTAATTGGACTGTAATTGTAAAATTTAAAAGTGTTTCTGCATTCTTCCCTGAGATTTGACGTTAGGAGAGTTGTTTCCGCACCTTGACTTTCCTTACATACACAACGTCCATTGAGCTGATTCCATTGTCAAGATTTGACCACCCTAAACATTGGAATTGTCGTACGATCTTTTCAGCAATCTTAGCGTATAAGGCAGTTTTCCAAGAGAGAATAGAACGTCTTTGGACACTTTATTCTAGAATGTTTGTTGTGTCATAAAACACGCATCAACACTACTCATTCCTCGTTTGGTTGTGCAGGTTCCTCTGTCAGCCAACCCATCACGATGCTATTCTACTGTCAGGTGATTTCCCTAAGTTTGCTTAGGCAACGGTGCCAAATGTTTACTCACACGGTAAGTGCAATACAGAGTAATGGAATTACAGAACAAAATTGATAGAATAAAGTAATCACATAGCAATTGCACAAAACAATGTATTGGTATTATATTCATATAGCAGCAATTATTACAATATCTAGCATTTATGTTGGTCCCTGATTACATTTAATTTGAGACTATAAATAGTTAGTCAACGTTGGTTGAGGACACCAATCGTCGGCAACCACCCGATCAACTAATCACCATTGGGGACGAATTCCTAAAACAAAACATGTATTATTTATTTATTTATTCTATTGCTTTTATTTACTTTTGACTAACTACGCTAACTACAAAGAGAACTCAATCCCCCATAGTCACTCACTATCTATGAAGAATCTTTTGGAATCAGTGAGTAGCAAAAGAACTTATAATTTTTTAAAGCTTCCTAAAGTTCCATCTCAATTTATTAAAGGAGATTTGTGTAGGGAACTATCAAGTGGTCATATGTGTTAATTTTAGGATCAAAATTTAAATAAGCAGAAATAGAACAATTTCAAACAATAGAACACAGCATATACCCTCGGAAAACCCTCCTTGAGGGAGAAAAACCCAGCAACAATATATCACTTATATATTGATAAAATGTCAACAATAAGCTTTATAATTTGGCCAATTACAAGGCCAATCTGTAGCATCACTCTTGATGCAAATTTACAATCAATGAAGAAAGTCGAACACCTTGAAGTTAATATTGATCTGCTCTTAGAGACGAACTTTTGTTGTAGATAATGTGAACTTGTCTTGAATAATAATGAATGATATTAGAGAGAGCAGCGCCACCCTTTATATACAAGTCGATATGGAGACTATCAATCGATACGTCTCTTCATGGATGAAAGGTCGGCCTCAAGTAAGGAGATGCGACTTCCACAAAAGTTGGCGATTATTTAGTTAAGGTCAGCCATCATTAATAAGATATAAATTACAAATTTGAATGGAGGTGCCTCTTCACAAAAGTCGGCTCCAAATAAATAAATAGCCACGGCTATATTTTTTATTTGCTTATTAATTAAATTGTAGGAAGGATGAGGCCCATAGCTATAACATCAACACTCCCTCTTAGCTAGGGAGGAATTCTTCCAGATATCCAATGTCATGGAGTCTCTCAACATGACACCCACAATGGCTACACCCATTTGTGAAAAGAGCTCATCACGGAGTCACTCAACGTGATATCGTCATGGAGTCACTCAACATGACGTCCACCATGGCTACTCTCATGTGTGGAAAGGAACATGTGCACAAGTGCCCATCACGGAGTCACTCAATGTGATGTCATCATGGAGTCTCTCAACATGATGTCCACTATTGCTACTCCCATGAGTGGAAAAAACACAAGTACAAAGAATTCATCACGGAGTCTCTCAATGTGATGTTGTCATGGAGTCTCTCAACATGACATCCACCATGGCTATCCCAGAGGGTGGAAAGAACCACATCTCCATCTAAGAGATGGACAAGGGCTTTCACCTCAAATTTCTCCGTATAAGAGAAATCCATCAGCCGACCCATCACAATGTCATTCTACTATTGGGTGATTTCTCTAAGTTTGCTTAGGCAATGGTGCCAAATGTTTACTCACTACGTGTAATGACCCTGCTCAAGTCTGATTGAAAACTTCTGATTTTTGGCCTTAGTAATTTTGTCAAACACTTTGCATACAAGGGTCATATGACTGATATAACATTTCAGTTTGCTTTAATGGATCTTTTCTTCAATTAGCATCAATGAAAATGCTTACAAATGACTCCAAATTGACTAAACAATGTCCTAGCATGAATGTGCAACTTATTTTGGCAATATCCAATGCATATATATGAACTAAGCATGAAAAATGATCACCTACAGCCAACTGGTATTTTTACAAACAGTTGGTATGCAAACTAACTAGCTGATAATAAATGATATTGAATTGCTCAATTGACACCAGCAACTTATATCTCCAATTTGCAATATAAAGACTCATTACAATGCTCATTAAATGATTTTCTATGAGCAACTTAGCCACCTACAGCCAAGTGACTTTTTATCAAACACTTGGAATGCACTCATCTTGAATCTAGAAGATTATGAATAATGTTACTAATCTAAAACTAAACTCCAGCACTTGTTTATAAACCAAAATGCAAAGCATTGCCAAGACTCTTGGCAATTTACAACTTTTCTGAAGTTTGCTAATTTCTGAGTACAAAATCAGACTTCAAACATATACAAATAATGACATGTAAATGAGCTCCAAACAATGCAAAGAAACCTGGAATGAAGTCGCCTTGGATTGGAGATGAAGTAGCAAGCAAGAACAAAGGAGAGTGCACCTTATGAGTGATGGATGATGTCTCAGCCCTAGCCGCCCCTGCTGGATATTTCAGACTTCAAAAATAAAATAATAGCAGCTGCAACCTCTAATTTTAATCACCAAACATCATTGTCCATCCTCTAGAAATTGATTGCTCCAATACCCATAAGCCAAAAACAAGTGTATGAATTTTAATGAATTTATTTGTGCTTCCCAGCCAAATTTGCCCCTGTTCTAGCAGCCCTCAGAAAATAAATATAAATCAGCCTCTAAAGATCTCCTCCAGCTCCAATAATAATCTCCATCTCTTTAGAAGTCAAGCACTACTAATCAAGACCAAGATCAATGTATGTTATGGCTGCAATAAGCAAAATCGTGGCTCCCTCAAGCTGATATATATGACTGTAATTTATTCCAGAATTGATAAAGATGCAGATTGAACCTTGAATAACAATTTTGATGAAGTCTCAATACACCAAAATGACTCCAGCAATGCACCAATTTATCTCTTCAAATCGATACCACCAAAAATTTGGCCAAAGGCCATAAAATTTGCTTTGAAGTACAAGTAGAAAGTCTGAAGCAACTTTCTCAACTTTGCAATAATTCAAGTGATATTTCACACCCTCAAAATTGCTCACCGATTGAGAGTTTTCGTTCTCAATGGCCAAAGACAACTGCAGAAACCCTAGGCTCCACAACCATCAAACATTAAACATCAACAACAACAAATCTGGATGATAGACAATGAGCCCTCGATGCCTACTTATTCTTTTTCCTCAATAGGTCGGCCTCCTTCTAGAACTTTCCCAAGTCACCTTCTAGAAGGAATATTATTTTATTATTTTATTATTTTGCACTTTATAATAAAATAATCATTCATAACATAAAGTGCAAACATAACATTACTTTATAACATGAGGTTTCTAAAAATAGAAACATATCATTAGAACACCTCCATATGAAGAATAAATCACGAAATGAGCCAACCAATCAACTGGGTATCTGCCAAACGATCTTCTTATCACGCTCCATTAGCCTACGAAGATCAAGAATAGGCTAATTCCTCAAAAATCCATTGCTCATGAAAAAGGGGACATTACACTACGTGCTAAGTGCAATACAGAGTAACGGAATTACAAAACAGAATTGACAAAGTAAAGTAATCACATCGCAATTGCATAGAACAATGTATTGGTATTATATTCATATAGCAGCAATCATTACAATATCTAGCATTTATGTTGGTCCCTAATTACATCTGATTGGAGACTATAAATAGTTAGTCGACGTTGGTTGAGGACACCAATTGTTGGCAACCACCTGATCAACTAATCACCACTGGGGACGAATTCCTAAAACAAAACATGTATTATTTATTTATTTATTTATTCTATTGCTTTTATTTACTTTTGACTAACCACGCTAACTACAAAGATAACTCAATCCTCCATAGTCACTCACTATCTATGAAGACTCTTTTGGAATCGGTGAGTAGCAAAGGAACTTATAATTTTTTAAAGCTTCCTAAAGTTCCATCTCAATTTATTAAAGGAGATTTGTGTAGGGAACTATCAGGTGGTCATATGTGTTAATTTTAGGATCAGAATTTAAATAAGCAGAAATAGAACAATTTCAAAACAATAGAACACAGCATATACCCTCAAAAAACCCTCCTTGAGGGAGAAAAACCCAGCAACAATATATCACTTATATATTGATAAAATGTCAACAATAAGCTTTACAATTTGGCCAATTACAAGGCCGATCTGTAGCACCACTCTTGATGCAAATTTACAATCAATGAAGAAAGTTGAACACCTTGAAGTTAATATTGATCTGCTCTTAGAGACGAACTTTTGTTGTAGATAATGTGAACTTGTCTTGAATAATAATGAATGATATTAGAGAGAGCAATGCCACCCTTTATATACAAGTCGATATGGAGACTATCAATCAACACGTCTCTTCATGGATGAAAGGTCAGCCTCAAGTAAGGAGATGCGACTTCCACAAAAGTTGCCGATTATTTAGTTAAGGTCGGCCATCATTAATAAGATATAAATTACAAATTTGAATGGAGGTGCCTCTTCACAAAAGTTGGCTCCAAATAAATAAATAGCCACGGCTATATTTATTTATTTGCTTATTAATTAAATCGCTGGAAGGATGAGGCCTAGAGCTATAACATCAACAATATGAAGGGGAAATCTAAATTACAATACAATGCAAAATTAAACAATTAATGCCTCACTTTAAAATTACACCCACGTCCAGCTAGGGAGTATCTTGCAACTCCAAAACTAGAGCCCACCTTGAGGGTTTCCGTCCTCAAAGCCCAAAGGATTCTATCTCCAATCTGACAGCACTTTGTTATCTCCAAATTGCATAAACCAAATGAGAGCATAGAGTGGGTTTAGATAGAAATCAAAGCTCCACAATTTGAAAACCATTTCCCTCCAAAAGGGACACCCAACTCCAAGCAATATTAATTTATTTTAATTTTCATTAATCTCCTCCCTTTTGGGCATCCAACTTAGAAAATACATGACCCCCTTTTAAATCATCTTGAAGTCATCAAGGCTAGGCATGGGGTTATAAAAGGAACTTAATTTAACCTTTTATAACTTAAGTCATAATATTAATATTCAAAGACTTAAGTGATGGCGGATGACAATATGCCAAAATATCACAACTCGCCAACTAAAACTGCCAACCACTGCCAGAACTAGAAACCTTGCACTGTACTGCTTCCAGGACCAACTGCCCAAAATAGCACTTACTAAAAAATAGCAAATTGCTAAAAAAAGTAAATTGCTAAAAATAGTATGTCCAAATGCCAAATTAGCCCAAACTGAGATGCACTAAAACTTACTAAAAATAGACATTGCTAAAAATAGCAAAATTGCCCACCAATAATCAGAGAAAACCCAAAAAAACCCAAAAAGCTCTCTGGCAACATCAATATACTCTGAATATGTAGACACGGATTTTGAAAGATAGCACCAACTTCCAAAAATGGAAACCCTAAAAACAGGGACATTACATAATCAAATGAGTGTGGTGGGGGTCTAGGGGCAACGCCCCAACGGGGTCGTTGCCCCAATAGGGTCAAGGGGCAGTGCCCCCAATGGGGTCCAAGGGCAACACCCTTGGTGCACTCCCTATCACAATACAAGGTGGGGTTGAGGGGTGGAGCCCTCACCACCAAGCCCAATTTAAGACCTTCAAAACCACACAAAACTTCATTGTGTACATCATTTTCATCAATTTCTAAGAGGCAAAAAAAATTGTTGACAAAGCCAACATATAGAGATTTTTGAATGTTTAACCAATGTATGCCAAGATGTGAATAACGCTTTAGACCAACCAACCAAGGGACCTCATCTAATTGCGCATTAAAACTCCTGAGAATAGAATCTTGTTAAGAATGGATCGCATGAATAGACCTTTGCTAGGATAATTGAAGGGTTGTACAATCAAGTTGTACGGTGGAAGCAGAAGGGAAAGGCAATGACTTGTTCGTTCACCATGCCATGCAAATCGAGACAGATCACTAACAACTGCAAAAAGAGTGTTGTACAATGCAAGGATGTCATCATACATGGAATGATCATGTGATGTAGAGAATAACCCAAGTTGTACAATGTAAAAAATGATAAGAGTTTGTATGGTGTAACAAAATGTAATGGTCATACAGTGTAGAGAAAATGGCAGAGGTCATACAGTGTGGAAGAATGCAAGGTTAGTAGAGTGCAAAAAGAGGGTTGCACATTGTAGTCAAGTTGTCATCATATGTTGTAGTCAAGTCACCGTCGTACTTGTCAAGTTGCCACCATACATTGTTTTGAAGTTGTGGTCGTACCATGTCACCTATGAAGGATTGTCGTACTGCAACATGTTTTGCAAGTCATATGATGTAGAAAAATGTGCAAGGCTATACAATGCAGAGGAAGAATGTGCAAGGTTGTACATTAAGAGTCGACGTTGTGTGATGGAGAGGATTGTTGATGCCATACAATGTAAACAAGTTGATCACTAGCGGCATAAAGTGAAGGGAAATGTTAGCACCTGATGGCATACGATGAAGAGAAATGCTAGCACTGTACAATAAAAACAAGTTGCTACTTTACGCCGTACAGTGAAGAGAATAATGTATGCTAGGACGATGTCATACAATGTGATAATGACATCATTTGCTAGGAGGATGTCGTACAATGTGATAATGATGTCGTCTACTAGGAGGATGCCATCCGATGCGATACTGATGTCGTACAATGTGACCATACAATGGCCTCAAATATTGTCATGTAATGTAGATTGACAACCATACGATGCATAATAAGGGAAAAGCCAACCATATGACAATTTTTTTCTTGCCATGCAAATGAGTTCTTTTCTTAACATACGATATGGTCAAACCATTTAATGTAATTAGGCTTTATAGTCGGCTTTTTTAATTTAGTTGGGCCTTTTATGTAGTCAGGCCTTGTAGTCAAGCTTTTCAATGTACTTGAAGGCATATCATTGGTAATTTTGTGTTCTACAAAGTCGGATACCTCTATTGCAATTGCCATCTTTTGCAAACCATGGATTGCATTTGGCACACATAAACTGTCCAATTTTTCAAACTCATTTTTCATCAGTTGCTCTTCATTGAGTATTGTGGGTTTGAGAAAATTACGAGTCGATGGAAATACCTCATAGTCCTCCATCTACTAGTGAAATAAGCCTCAAAGAGAATTTGTTTCATCCTCTGAACATGACTATAATTCCAAGATCCCTTCATCATTCGGATCTGTTGGACCTAGATCATGTTTCTATCTATTCTTCTTCAAAGTTTGAATCTAATGAATTGAAGGAAGTTGCTTCCTCAATTACAGCTTGGTTTTTTAAGTCAATTACATATTTCCGACCCTTGTTCTCAATGGAGAGCGTATTTTTTTCCCAATTGTGATTGGCTTTGGCTGCTACCAACCAACTCCGACCTAACAATGCACTGTACGCTTTCTTCCTTAATGAAATGACCACAAAGTTTAATAAAAATGCTTGGTTTCCAATATTATCTTTTTTCCCATTAAAGCTCCAAGTAACTTAATTCCTTGTTGATTTTCACCCACCAATTGAAAATTTGGAGGCCAAATGGTTAGCTTACCCAAACTTCTCCAACTATCTTCTAAAAGTACATTCATGCCAAACCCAACATCAACAATTGTATTGGTCAGATTCCTTCCATGTATCTCCACATTCACCACTGCTAGTTTCTTTGCCATGTTAACTGTTAATTCTAATTGGGTCATAGCATGCACGATCTCATTCTCCCCTAATACAATAGCATTTTGAATTTCAAGAATACTTTGGAATAAATCTACTACTCTAATTGGTACAATAGCTTGAAGTACTTGTCATGAAATATTTGTCTTGAATTTCCATTGATTTGTTACCATACTTGCATTTGCATTTGAGTGGCATCATTTGTTACACATAGCATTCTCCACTTCAGCCCTTGCTTCACAAAGCCTTTCTTTTTTTGTACATGGGTCCAAGTATGTAGCCTTCTTTGTTTGGGTGCAAGTAATGGCCAATACTTCATTATGCCTTACATCAGCCATGTTGACACTCGTATTTTGCTTCGTACAACCAATGTCTTCATGGTCTCCAAGTCCATACCATTTGCACAATAATTGCACTTTTTCCTACTTGTTCTAGAAGTCTCTTGCAAAGTGCCCCCATTCATTACATTGTTAGCATTGTATGATAGAGCATCATTTGGGTTCATACTGTATTTGGCTTCATCCTCCTCTTTGATTTCGATAACTTCCTAGAGATGCATTACGTGGCTTCAATGGAGTGGACTCCTCTCCCTACATAAAGAGAACTTGTGTACTCCTAGTCTTCAAATTGTATGGGCACTTGTGATTAGCCTAGCTAGCTCCAACTCAAACCCCTGACTTTTACTAACCTATTTTTGTGTTTTTGAACGTTTAAAGAAGAATTATAGACAAAAGTAGAAGGGGTGCCAAGCATAAAATGTACATAAAACTCAAATTAAAGCTACATCTGAGAAACTAGTTATGAATTATGTGGTAAACAACTACTACATAGATATCATGAACAAAAAACATACCCGAATAGCTCTAGATTAATTAAATAAAGAATTTTTGCACTTGCCAGGCAAGAATGGTTAAAACTGAGTAAATGCAATGCCTAGAGCCTGGATCGACTTTCTCCCACGCAAAGATTGGAGGAAAGCAGCTAAGAAGTGTAGGCACCAACAATGGAGCACAAAAAAGGCCAGAAAGAGAGGCATTTTTGCCTCTAGCTCCCAAACGCCCTTTTCAGGTGATACACCTTTCAAGGCAAAGTACAGCCTCTGAATCCTGAATGACGATCTTTATTGAAAACTAAAAAAAAGTAAAGATGGTGTCCTAGATCTGTAAGCCCTCTTATTGAAGCCTGTAAACTTTTGAATAGAATAGCTTTGAAAGCACATATGAACTCCTAAATTGAAGCTCCCACAATTGCAATCATTCAACTGGTATTCCACAGTCTCACAATCACACATCAATGAAGAATTTCCGCTCTCCAATGAAGAAGTTTCCTGAAACCCTTGTCCTCAGACAAAAACCACAGAGAAGAAAATATCAAGCAATGTCAAATAATCAAGAAGTGAGTTTGAATTGCCTTTCCTTCCTTATATCTCCAAAAAGGCACGCACTTCTAAAAGTGCACTTTTGCTTTTAAAATACATTAAAATGTATTTAAATCCCCTTCAATAGTTTTTAATCCCACTTTATGAAGTAAGTGCACCTTTAATATGACTTAAGTGATTTATTTTCACTTTATAATCCTTAAGTCACCTTTTAAATATATTTAAGTGGCTTTTAACTTTTATAAAGTCAATTTGACTTTATAATTTACCAATAAGTTAAATAATTAACTTAACCACCAAAATATTCATAACTCCCTCCAAACTCAATATTTTTTTGTGTCGTCAAAAGCTAGCAAACACTATGCTACAAATGCCTACACTGAATCCACTATTGAAGTGAAGGAGTGGGAATGACAATACCCACCAAAACGGCCACTAACCCCCTAACCAGATCCTGTCAACCTATGAGGGTCCAAGAAATAGGCTAACTCAACTGCTCCTAAAACTGACTAAAATGGGGACATTATAGCACTCCTTTATTGAATGATCCATAACCTGGAAAATCTCACAAAATATCTTTTTAAGACAATTACCTTTTGTATGCCCCTCAATTTTGCACTCAATACACCATAGTTCATTAGTTTCTTTTTTTGTTTCTTTTTTCGCCTTCAACTCTTTCATCATTTGGAGCATGTCCCTCTGAAGCACTTGTACCATTCCCAATTCATTGTCGCTATTGTCATCCAAACTTCCATCTTCCTCTTTTTATTATACTATGCAAGGACATTTTATTTTCACTTTCTATGTCAATTGCCCGATTGTAAGCTTCAAAATAAGAAGAGGGTGGTACTACCTTCATTTTTTTTCTTAATGATGGAGTAGATCTTCGATGGAGTATCTTTTCTTGAGACCATCAACTAGCTCTATCTCTAACTCTACAAGCACTTCTTTAAGTCTACAATTATAAGCACGTATGTTTTCGTGCTTACCTTGTTTTGCATTATAAATTTATGCTACTATTTCATTATCATCATGAAGCAATTTAAACTCTTCTTTGAAGGCCTTCTTTAATCTATTCCATGTGTTTCAAGAGGCTTGATCAATTTTTGTATACCAATCAATCGCTACATCTCACAAGGTGGCTAAAAAAGATCGTAACAAAATTGCTTTATCATCTTGCCCATTTGCCGCCTAGATTGATTCACAAGTCTAATCCATTACCTATAAACTTGGGCAACTTTTGCTTTTCCCCACTAGGGCTTACCATGATTTTATTCTGATGCAAACCTAGCACTTAGAATCTACTTGCTAGGGAGTTTTGATTCAGATGTTCCGATGCTTCTCTTGCACTTTGGTCCATATAATCCTCAACTCTTCCCTTGGCTTCAACCTTCTGTGCACTTGCTTTCAAATTTTCTTTTACACACCCTTGGCTCAACTTCTCCTTCAATTGACAACCTTTCAATGTCCTGAAGGCTACTCTCATACAATTCTATGAAGGAATGTGACTTTGTCTTCCAACTTCCCTCGTCAAGAGAAAAAGGTGTTCACTTTTCAACTTGATTGTGTTCTCGAGAAGTGCTTCGACTTGGGAATCATACAGTTGTATTTTTATCAAGTGGTTCTTCTAATCTTCTCTTTTGTTCCCTTTACTCGATGATCCTTAAAGATCACCTAATCTAATAATCATGAACACCTTGTGGACTCTTCTCGCCTTTATTGAGATCTAAGGGCATAAATCGCTCAAATTTGACATGACTTATTTTAAGGCAATGGTGCCAAATGTTTACTTCTCTATCTAATAAAATAAATACATGAATTAATAATAGAGATGACAATGCATCCCAGATACAAGAGTAAAATATATTTTTATTCGCACATGAAATTATTATAGAAGAAGACCAGATATGGTCAACCAAGGATCAAAGTCAATCCGACTATATCACACCCCTTTCCTTGATGATATACAATCTATTTAAAGCACCTAACAGTTGCCAAGAGGAACACAACCATCATCCAACCAACGCTTATAACTACTTGAAGCAGACAACCAATTAATACATAATCGAATAACCAATATTATCGAAACATTATATTAGACATTGTACACTGACTACAAGCTAATAATATTCTAGTTTGTTCACATATCTAGAATTTCATTTTCAAGTCACAATTGGTAGTCTTTGACAATCTCACTTGGGAAATTAGCAATGTAAAAAAGTAAAATTTTGGGAAGACTCTTGGATTGGGCATCAAGAATGTTCAAACTCAACAAGTATGGAAGAAATTAAAGCCACCCTCAAACAAGCTTGGGGTTCCCTAGTTTGCAACTATTGGGAGGACAAAAACAAGTTTGGTCGAAGGAAAAGAACTTAAAACTACTTCTTTAATGAGGCCCTAGAAAAACAAAAGGAAAGGCTAAAGACTCTTTTAGAGAATAGAATAATCCCCTCCTCAACTATAAAGGATGTGATTCAATGGAACAATGATCATTCTATGCATTATGTGGTGAGAACCAAATGTCAATCTATTGTACCATCTTCTAATGATAGCTAGCCAGCAAAACTAATCTTAAATAAGTTTTTTTCCTCTGAAAATAGTGCATTAAGTTGGTTGGATAGAAAAAATGAATCTTGACCTTTGACAAACTTCAAAGACTAGGTTTCCAAGGTACTTTGATCTACCCTCTATGCAATAACAAGGAGGAAACAATAGATTATTTTCCCCTCCGCTATAGCTTTACCAAATCCATTTAGAATCACTTCTTCCTTAAGCTTAAAATGCAATGGGTTATAACAGAAAAAATCTAGGAAAATTCAAATTCTTGGCCTTTGAGAACTAAAAAGCTAAAAACTCTCTAGCAAGTGCCTCCTATGGTGGTCTTATGGAGCATTTGGCTATCAGAGAACAAGAGGTTGTTCAAAGAAGAAAGAAGATTAATGGATGATGTATGGGCTTGAATCACAAACCAACTCCTAAAGCATTAACAACCAACAAGGTTCTAGTGTAGCAGAGATTTATACTTCCCCCTCCTAATAATGGTCTTTAGTCTTTACAAAAAGAAGGTCAATAGGAAAATTGCTCATTGGACCCCCCCACCAACTAGAGTCATCAAGCTCAATTTTGATAAGGCATCTAGAGGCAATCCTAGCTTGGCCAAGGCGAGTGCCTTCTTCAAAACCATTGTTGGTCTTTCTTATGGGGGCAGATCCATCTTCATCCCAAAGGCTACAAACAATGAGACTCAATGTCATGTCCCCGAAATCGAGACATCAAAATAACAAGATACATATAAAAATATTAACCATTTAATAATTATAATTGTCAAAGACAATATTATAAATTTATAATTATTAAACTATAAATATGAAAGAAGAAATATTTAATATCCACAAGTTAAAAAATACCTAAGAAAGGATTAAATAATATTAATCACCTAATACATAAAATATTATTATAATTATAAATATTAAAATAAATATTAATAACTTAAATGCTATAATCATTATGATATAATATTAATATAATTCAATAATATAATTATTTAATATCAAACTATAAATATTAACAATGTAATATTCTTATAATGAATATTAGACATCAAAATGGGAAAACATTAATATTTAAACGCAAAATCATGAAATATAAAATTGTAAATATTAATAAAGAAACCGACGCTCCTCTCTAGAAACATTTCAGCGCACTCTGGATGAATCACGCCCCTTGGTCAAGTCATAAAAGGAAGAGGATTAGACTTTAGAGAAAAAAAAGGAGGAAAATCTTATGAAGGGAGCTTAAGCGGAATTGTGAAGTCATATGAATTGAATGGAACCTGGGAGGTGATCGTCAGGCAACCGAGATAATATCTCCTGAGTCGAGCTTGGTGATATGGGAAGCTTCAGCTGTAAATGAATGGATGAACAGAGACGAGCTTGGATACACTTAGTCGTTTCAATTCAAGAGGTTAGGCAATCCAAAGACCGTTTCATATTTTTATTGAACCTTTGAAAATAGTCATTGTGGAAATTAAGGATACCGTGGCCACCTTAAATTGATTATCTATGCCACATATAGTCAGAGCCAGAGTCTATAGCCGATATCAATCAAGGAGCTAGTATTTTATTATTGATACATGTCTAATAATTTTGGATGGTTGGGTGCCATTTAAAAGACAGATAATAGTAATGTTGCCGCTAAGATTAGGGAATGAATGAATGAATGATTTTAATTACGTCCGCGAGACCAGCCAGTCTATGGGACCCAAGAGATAAAAACCGGAAAACCGCCTTTGCCAAAACAACAAAACTGCTGCACCAAACTACCTGCTGTTGTTTTCAATCTCTTTGCTGATTTTGTTTCTTCTACTGTGAATTTTGTTCAAGTAACTTGCTGTTTTATCAATCTTTTCCTCTTCAAACAAAGCCGCTAATGATTTGACTTTTAACAAATCTGAGTAACAATACCGGATGTCCTCATAAGGTTTGCACTCCATAACGTAGTGCCACTCTGTCTCCACTAAACCCGAAGTGCAGAAACAACAAATTCTATCCGACCACCCCTCTTTGGGTATTTTCCATCTGCCTGTTTTGCATCTCAAACGATGCGAGCTAGTTCTCAATTGAGCTATCAGCATTTTAGCCTTCCATTTTATATCTACCCCTATGTAAAATTTTTGTTCATGATCACAAGTAGGATTAAAATGCAAAACATAGTGCTCACTCTTCCGGCCAAGTTGCTTCAACCACATGGTGTTTTTGACTTTCTCTTTTACATACCTTTTCATCTCGACTTTTTTGCTTGGACACTCTTGTATGTTGATCCCCCATTTTCCCATCCACTTGACATTTTGTTTCATCCACGTGTTCTTCCTTCTAGTTAATTCTTCTTCCGCCACAATTTTGGGCCAACGATGTTCTTCCATATTCTCTATTCTTTGCAAATAGCCTAATAAGCGAATTAATGCTGCCATTTCCATTGGAAAGGCCCCAGCTTCAGCTAAAACAATCTCATAAGGGACCGTAGTTTTTATTTTGAAATTACTTGTGATTAAGTGCTTTTGGAGTCTTTCTATTTGTTTCCATTTTACAGCTGACGTGCTGCTGCCCCAAACTTCGCAACCATAAAGAACCACCAGGGTAACAAGCAGCCCAAAAAGCTTCTTTTTTGTTCTCCAATCCCATAACTCAGCTGACCTACATCTATTTTGGAGTAGGTAAAGAGCTTTCCAACCCCCTTGAATTCTTTTCGTGCTACACGCCTCCCAATTGAGATTGTTACAAAAATCTAGTCCCAAATATTTGTATTCATTCACCACCTGCAAAGTATTTCCCTCAAACTCAAAATTTATTTGTTTTTTGGCTCTTTTCAACGTAAATATCATGACCTTGGTCTTGCTGATGTTGACCTGCATCCCCACATCTTGACAGAAAAGTTCCAAAGCTTTTAGGTGCTCTTGAAGACTATTTTCAGAATTTGCCATTAAAGTAAGATCATCCGCATACAACAGCAACTTGATCACATAAGTAGCCAAAAGAACACCATCTCCTCCTCGTTTGTCCAACCATTCTTCTAACTTGTCTATGTATAGCCCGAATAAAGTAGGGGACAAAGGGCAGCCCTGCTTGACTCCAATGTCACTCCCAAAGCACTCGGAAAGACCTGCCTTTGTTCTAATTTTGGCCCCCACCTGCTCATAAAGCCTATGGACAGCAGCCCTATATTTTACTGGAATCCCAAGTTGTTCCATTCTGTCCCAAAGTTTATTTCTAGGGACAGTATCGAAAGCCTTTTTGAAGTCAACGAAGCAACAGAAAACCTCGCCACCTTGTTTATCCCAAACTTTTTCAACCATGTGCCTGAGGGTAATGCAGTGGTCAATAGTAGAATGTTTTGGTCTGAAACCCGCTTGCCCTTTCGCCCTCTTACCCTCCTTCTCGGCCCAACGACTGATTCTTCGCTCCACCATGCTCCCAAAGAGCTTCCCAAAAAGAGGGTTAATCATTATGGTGCGATAGTTTGACGGGTTGTTGACATCTCCACTCTTGTGGAGAGGGATAACAACACTCGTGGTCCAGTTTGTTGGGAAACCATGTTGAATGACCCTATTGAAAATCTTTTTGATATGTGGTGCCAAGAGCTCTAATCCCCATTTCAAGTATTCAGCTTGTAACCCATCAATATCTCGAGCCTTGCCCACCGCCAAAGCTTTAATACCACCCTTGATATCCTTTGTGGAGAAGAGCTTATCATTAGAATTAATTATCGGAGGGTGGGTTTTTTCTTGGTCTCTTTCATACAACTTTTTTGCGTATTCTAGCCATTGAATGTCCGTAATATTATTTTCTGTAGTACCTCTAGCCTGCTGCAATTCTCTCCAAAAATCCTTTGGATTGTGTTTCCCAAGAAAGATTAGCTCCCTCCTTCTTACTATCATGTATTCCTCTTTTTTTGATCTTACTAATTTTTCATATAACTTTTTGTTTATTTGTTCGCAGCCAGGTATTTTCAGCCTCCTTTTAGCCACCTTACACTCTTCGTCGTACCATGGGTTCGCTGGAAAGCTATTTTTGGAGCCTCTTCTACCCTTAGCCTTTTTGCAATCTATGAGAGCCTTGTGCATGATTGTCATCAGTTTGTCGCTGTCTATAATGCTTTGATTTTTAGTTGGGCTGCTAACCTTTTTTATTTCCTTTAACTGTTTTTCCAGCATTCTTTTAAATGTGTTTTGATTCTTGTCAGTTATAAGAATTTTGTCTTGAAGGTTGCCCCTTTTGTATGGCTGCGTACAGGCTTTTTGCTGGACATTGTCTTTCATACTAAGCTTTATATAAATAGGGCTATGATCAGATTTTAATTCTATAGGACAGCTCCCTATTTCCAACTCTTTTACCCTTGGTATAATGCTTTGTGAACCAATGACATAGTCTACCACGCTCCGCCCATTATGGGTATGACATGTGAAAGCCCCAGAGCTTGAAAAAGTGCTTATGCCGTTACAGATGATTAAGTTGTGAAGGCAGCAAAACCCCAACAGATTTACACCAAAAGATGAAATGCCACCTTTTGAATCCTGAGATACTCTTTGCCAACTTTGATCTTCTTCTTCCTCTAACCACAAAGGATTGCTATTTTTCCCCTCTTCCTTACCAAAACAAAGAGCTTGGTTATTTGCGGTCCTCGCATTGAAGTCTCCCAGAAGGATAATCTTGCCGGTATCACAATATTTTGCTATGTCAATTTTTAGAGCTTCATAAGGGTCTTCTCTATCTAGATTCCTTTTCTTGTACACTTTGGAGCCATAAGGGGCAAAATAACAAGCTGCCATCCAAATCAAAGATTCCCCATCTGTTATCTTCACCCAAATGTATTGATTATTTGGGTCTTTCTTTTCTAACTTTATGATTCTTTCATATTCTTTCTTAACCAAGATTGTTACACCCCCATGGCCCTTGCCATTCTTCGTTAGTTCATTCCACACAGATATTTTATTGTACCCTTCGAACTCAGGTATTCTGCAGCCTTCATGTTCATGAGTTTCCATGAGTGGAAGAAGTCATTATGATTAAAAGGGCGAGAGTCGATATCACTTGAGAAAAGGAATCTGTCGCTTCAATGAGCCACGTATATTAGAAGAGACCAAAATTGGAGACATGGAGTTTATATAATATAATAAGTTTGAAGAAAGCCTGATTTGGACTAACTAGAACAAGTTATTGAAGAACAATTGTTGCTGATGTGGAACCCTAGTTTGAAGTGGGCGACAAAGGTTAAGGTGCGGAGCATTAGACTATTAACGACGCTTCATTTGAGGGGGGCTCTTATTTGATATGCTATAGCCAACGCAAGGCAGAACCGAATGCAAGAGTTTATAAGCGGAACTCAAGATATAATCAATATTGTATGCTTAGTTTCGGGTGCTTTGTGGTTGACAGAGAGTCTTGCCTTTAAATCTTCAACGCGTCAATGACTAGATGAACTGCTCTATCCATAGGAGCCGTGAATGGGAGGTTGCGTTCTATAACCAAGCCTATGCTTTTGAAAGAACTTGTTTGACAATTGTTTGACCAAATCCCTAAGAGCTCAAAACAAAAATTTCAAGTCAGAATTGGCAGGGACATTACACTGAACCTCTAGCTCTCTATGAAGACTTAAAGCTAGCAAATGAAAAGGGCTTTAGAAGCTGACATTTGTTGCTCCTTTTATAGCATCAACTTTTACCATTACTTTTGGGGATGTAAAAATCAGAAAACTTGCTAGCCAATCAAAAAATTGACTAATTCCCCTATCTCAAGCAAACATTAAAGGAGAGGATGGATGGGATGGACTTCATTTACTCTTATCTTCTAACAAAAAAAATAGCTCACCCCATTCTAAATTTGTTTGCATGAGGGGAGCTTGGGAAGAGGGTCTAACATTGTCTTTTCCTATCCAAACAAAACAAGTAACAACCAGTATTATTCTTTGTGGCACCATAGGGGTCACAATTTATTCTTAGGATTTGTATTTCACTTCCAATATTCAAGAATTTATCTTCACCACTGCCACATTAACATCTCTTAGATTTGGTAATCTATGCGGCACTTGATGAATTCTTGGGTTTGGTGTCATGCAATTAATAAGGCTCAATGTTGGCTAAGGCTATAGTAAATGGTTCATTCTTCCCCACTTCCATCCTCTCAGTTTTTGTGCAGGTGTCTCTCAGCTTCTGACTTCTCCTAGGCAATAGATGGCACTCACTCTCCTTGAAAGTCCCCTTATGTTGGAGGGGTTTCAAATAGAGGCCTCAAAACATTTTTTGTGGTTTAGGCAACGATACTTTAAAGATGATTTGTAGTGCCTGGGAACAATTTGAGATTACTGATTTTGACAAGAAAAGGATAATCCATTGAGGAGGGACTTACAATTGAAACTGGCGTTTGGTTAAGGACCACTCGGTCTACAACAAGATCATTATCCAAATTATAAAGATCCTTGACTCCCTGCCCTACAGATGGATCAAAGAAGAACCAAACTCGTTTTCAAAAGGTTCTAGGGCATAGAGGTAAATCTCTAATTATCTTCACATGAGCAAAATGAAGATCCTCCAATGGGAATTTCTTTGGAAGTTCTCATGCTGCAAAAGGAAATTCAATCGATGCATGAGCAGCACAAGGCATTAAAGAACTTATGTCTAGACATGGCCAATTATACCAACAATATCAAGGTCATTCACAAGTGTGAGGTCACTAGGGTGGCAAGGCCAATCATCATGCCAAAATGGACAAAGGAATGGTGCCTTATTTCCAAGCAATGGAAAGTTGAAAAGGACATCTACTTCAATAAACCTTGATAGGTGGGCGTAGATATGGACATGGAAAGGAATATTCAATCAGTTTTAGATTGTCAACCCTGCATCCTTTCCACATCTCATGTTGATCGAACAATAGCCACCAAGGGTGTCATTGCTACAACCAACCCTATTCTTGCTGCTATGGAGGCTTGTCTGTGTAAATTTTAGTGAAGGGTAGGAAAAGAAAAGAAAAAAAGATTTTGTAAATATATCTACCCTTGTATACATATTTTGGAAGGCATGTATAAAGTTTTGGGTTTCTCAATTGTGTTACACAGCCTCTTTTGAGTCTGGGCAGAGGGAAGTTTTTGGTGGCTCCTTTCTGGGGCATAAGGAACATCCTTTAACTCAATGGCCAGCTGGGAATTTTCAGTCTGGGAGCCATTCTCTCTTTTGCTGCCCAGTTCACCTCGATCTTGACCTTAATGGTGACAAGGGCTTTTTTGTCTATAATCAGTTTTTGGTTTCTCAGATAACTTTTTCTGAGTGAGGGCCCCAATAGATCCCTCATTTTTCCAGTCAAAAAAAGTTACTCATATCATCTACCAAAATGGCAATTTTTATGGTTGGGGAAGAAATTAGTAAATACAGTTTGAACTTTGAATCAATGTGATTGCATCTACTACTCTTAATTTGAGTGGAATGTTATAGCAAATTAATTTTTTTAATGCTACTGTTGCTACTACCACGATAGCATAACATGTGATTGTAGCTTTTATTCACAATATGACAATACTCAATACCTCAACTCCTAGCAAAAAATGTGTTTAAAATCAGTCATTCTTCACAAGTCCATATTGTCCAAAGCCAACAGTCTATGACAAAGTCTTCATAGGATGAAGCAAATATAGGTCATGCCAAGCACATGCTCAAGCAGTGTTCCACGGGCCTGGGGGACGGGGAAACGGGGGGACGGGGAAACGCGTTTCGGAGACGGGGGGACAAAGGGCCTAAGTTTGGGGACGGCGGGGAGACGGCGGGGGGACGGCGGCGGCGGGGTGGTGGGGTGGTGGTGCTGATATAGTTATAAATATACTTATAGTACTTGAAAAACTAGTTTTGAAAGGATGTATAACAGTATAACAATATAAGAATTACATTTCAAATGAAACTATAGGAAATTACTCAAATTACTAATTAGTAAAATTATAACATAGCAAAATTTGAAATACTAAATCTAAATACGAAGATATCTTGAATGCTAATTGCTAAATAAAATTTGACAAATGAAATTGTTTTTGTAAAATTGAAGGTAACTAGTGGAGAGTACCTAGAAAATCAAATGAATTCAATGGGAGTTTGTGGGCAATGCCCCTAATGGGTTTGAGGGTTAGCGCCCTTAGTGGGGTCAAGGGGCAGTGCCCCTTGCGGGTCTCTGGGGCAAGGGGTCAGGGGCAAGGGGTAGTGCCCTTCTCTGGGGGCGCAAGCTCCCTGTCGCGATACAGGGCGGGGTCGAGGGGCGGAGCCCCCCCGCCAAGCCCAAATTAAGACCTCCAAACCCACACAAACCTTCATGGTGTACATCATTTTGCATTAACAATAAAACCCAAATTAAGACCATCAAAGCCAGACAAACCTTCATGGAACACATCTCCTAGTCTCCCAGGAAACTCCTGGGCGGAAACTCCTGGGCGTCTCCCAAGAAACTCCTGGGCGTCTCCTAGTCTCCCAGGAAACTCCTGGGCGTCTCCCAAGGAGACTTGGAGACTTGGAGACGTCTCCTAAGGAAACTTGGAGACGTCTCCCCGTCTCCCCGTCTCCGGCGGCGCTTTGGTGGCGGTGGCGGGACGGCGGGGGACACCAAGTACCCGTCCCCCCGTCCCCGGGACGTCCCCGTTTCCGAAACGGGTCATATTTTGGGGGGAAACCCGTCCCCGTGGTTCACTGTGCTCAAGCTATCAAAATGAAGTAACATTTTCTTCAGCTCAAGGGAATCAACCCGAGAGGCAACAATCCAGTATTTTGAGCATGTGATCCTTCATAAATTATCAGCCTAGAGATCATTCAAACTTCAACCATGTAATCTCCCCATTTTTAGCACTACACTTTCCAGTGACAGTTAGCCTATTCCCAAACGCTCATAGGCCAATCAGATGTAGAATTAGGGTTTCAAGGTGTTTGGAGGCTTCGGTTGTGGATTCAGGGGTTTTGCATGTTGCAGTTTTGCAGTTTGGTTTATGGATTCTTTTTGAGTTTTCAGAGAGCTTCGCAATGGTATGGCATGCATCTACATCTAACAACCTTTTCCGAACTTACTATTTTTATTAAGTTGTGACGGCTGCCCGGTTTGTGCTCAATTTGCATTTGGTGTCATTTACTATTTTTAGCAGTACACTGTTTATAACTTTATAGTAAGTGTTATTTTTAGCAGTTCAGTTTGGGGGTTTCCAGAGGGGTTTCTATTTATAGCAATGGTCGGTATTGTTGTTGTTATCTTCAATTGGTCACAATTTCCTCATCTATCCTCTATTTCATGCAGTTTGGGGAATTTGGCATACACTTACTATTTATAGCAATGCTAGTTATAGTAAGTCACCTTTAGGGGAGTTGGTCCCAGGCCAGTGTTCACGTAGCAATATTATTTATCAATTCTTTTGTTGGAGAGCCTATGGTTGCAATTTAATATTTGCTTTATTCGACCACTTAAGTATTTTATAAAGTTAAATTATAAAGTTATATTATAAACTCATATTAAGGGGAAAAGTGGTCATTGAAGTGTACCTTGTGCCTAATGAAACAACTTAAGTTGTTTTTAAAAGCTTAATTATTATTTTTATTGCCTCCTTGAAAATGGATGCCATATTTCAAAATATTTTAAAAGGGAGAATGGCGTTGGTTTTTGTGTTGGAATTAAGTGGTTTTTGGAGTCCATCACCCTAGCTTTATAATTTGGAGTTTGGCTCTCATTTTCATTATCTAGATTTTGACGACATACTGAAATGCTGCTAGATTGTCTTTTGGTTGCCCGGGCTGTGTTGTGAGGACGAAAACCCTTCATTGTATTGGCTGGTTTCGGTGGTGAAATATCCACCCTAATCAGATATTGGAGTTTATAATCAATTGATTACAGGAGCTTCATGGGATTGATCTTGGTGAAAGAAATGATGAAGATTTTTGCAGTATTTTAAGAGGTTTGGAGTGATTGGTGAATTTTTTGGTGTGTTTAGCTTCATTTCCTGAGCTTTGCTTTTCTTGGTCAGAACTCTAAGGCGCCTTGAAGAATTCAAATGGGTATTGGTTAAAAGGAAGGGTTTTTGCAAGAAAATTATTTCAAGCACAAGATCGTAATTTTTGGCAGAGCCTATGAATTTATGGAGCAGATTGAACTATCAAAGAGGGATGTCCTTTGCTGTCAGAAAACCCTGTTTTGAGCAGCACCTGTGGGGTTTTCAATAGCTGGTTTTTTGGTGTTGGAAAATGGTGGTATAGGCGTTGGTGAATGAGGCAATTTGAAGACTAGAGCTTGAGTTTTGATCGCTTCCTTTCAAGAGGAACATTGCTGGTTTTGAAGGGGCATGAACGTGACTGTAGCTTCTCTTTCCAGGTCTCCTCTTATTTATATATACTCTTGCAAACACATTGAAACAAACACAAAACATCATTGAACAAGCAACCAGCAAACAAGGGGTATCAAATATATATATATCAGGGGTGTATGTTACAAAGCAAGGCATGTGTTGTAAACACCCTTCTAGAAGAGAGATCTGCAACTAGTCTATCTAGAAAGCATAGAAAGGAAATGAACTGAAATAAAACATCTACTCCACTTCTACTCTAAAGGCTATAAATCCCTCCTCCTTATGCAAACAAGGGGGCCCGCCCTTGTTGCATCTAAAGGAAATCTCGACACCCCTCCTCAATCCATATGTAAAAGTAGGCTAAGATAAAAAGTAGGAAAATTATTGTTATTCCAAAATTACAAAGCCAAAAACACTGTCCATCCCCCTTTATTGTTGAGGTTCAAGACCTTATATAGAGGAGATGAAAGTTATTAAATAACTACAACAGATTAAAATAGAAAACAGAAATTGATTTTGTAGCAGATTCAGTGGTACAATACTCTATTAACAATGATATCTGTTATTGAAATAGCAGACCAGATGCATGGTTTTCTCCCCAGAAATAGTGAGAATTATGGCATGAGGATAGGCTGGTATGTGCTGATGAGATAGTAACCATCGTTGACCTGTTCAGACACTTTATTGTCATTTTCCGTTATGCCCTTCTATCCAGCAATCCTGTAGCAAACTGTGAAAAATCTCCTGCAACATGCTACAAGAGCTTAAAATAGAAAACCAAATCTGATTATGTGGCAGATTTGGTGGAACAATAATCAATTGACAATATAGGATGAGGATAGGATGGTGTCTACCAATGAGCTGGTAATTGCCATGCACCTGTTCTCACTGTTTATTGGCATTTTATGTTATGCCCTTCTATCCAGCAATCCTGTAGTAAACCATGGAAAATATCCTCCAACATGCTGCAGGACATGTCCTGCGGCAGGTGCGGGACACTACTGTAGTACTTGGCAATGCTCAAAATGAGGATCCTCTTAATTCTGGATGCTTGAATCCATCTTATTGGTTCTCCTGCTGGCAATGGTAGCATTAGTGATTCCTTATTGTGTGATAGTGGCTGTAAAGATGCTTCTTGCAGCAAGCTATGAGACGATGTTGTGGAAAAGTGCTACTGAACAGTGTTGCTGAAGCAATGCTACACGCACACAACCTAAAAACCCTCTATTTGCTCCATTATTCAAGTTTATTCCTACAAAATATATAATATTTCATAGTTTATCCAACATCCATAAACTGGGATCATAGTCATATAATTCCATCCGTGACATAAATAAAGCATCCTTTTAAAGCTTAAAATGGTGCCAAAAAAAACACATTTCATGGACTCATCAGGTCATTTTCACTGGCTGCTAAAATGAAGTGAACTAAAGTCCATAGATTTTGCAGCATAATATATTCATACTGTTTTGACTCTTCCCTAAACAGCAATTCATTTATAGACTATAGTGCAAGGCAGCTCTGGATCATTCGTGATCTTCCAAGTTGCCTTTACCTTTGTACTAGAAATAGCCCTGAAAATCATTCCAGTGTACTTGGCTGGTAAGGTGTTGCTATTCTCCAGATGATGATCAAGGTTCAAGCCCCACTAGCCACGGTCCTGTGTTAATATGGGGATCATCTTGGACAAAACTATGTGCAAAATCTAAGGTGAATTTTGACATAATAGCAGCATTCCCCAATCACACTGTATTAATTAAGACACATGGTGTGAGTGTTTACCGATTTACTGAGGAGAGAAAAACCAGAAAATGTAATACTTTTCAATTCTATTAATCCATTTTGAAATTTAATACCATTCAATTCTACTAATCCATTTAAATTCTTCAAAAAAATTCAACCTTAATGACCAAGTAAGATAAAAGGTACCTGAGAATCATACATGACAATTCCTGCAATTACAACCGACAATCCAAACAAGGAATCTGAGAACCCTCTGGAATGGAAACAACACAAATTAGTGCCGCACAACTTACTTCTTTTATTATGATATAATAAAAGATTCAGCTTTATAGCTTACCTCTCTAAACCAATGGCAGTTGCTGCCGCTACAACACTCTGCAACTCACAAATCCATATCTCAAATCAAAACATTTTGAAGCAATAATAAATGAATAACAGAACTCAAAACAACTTAAAGCATTCTTAGTTTAATAATTGTTTTACAGAAGAATGACTGGAAGGCATGCCGCCAGAAGTTAAAGCCAACTCCCAATTGAAACCTCTTCCCAGCACAGCAGGCACAAGTGGTTTCAATAGCTGACTGCCTAAACCGGCCACAGATGCAGATACTAATACCTTCAATTACAACATATATTTGCAGTCATTGACCTAATACATGGAAATATTAAATCAAGTAACTCAAACAAAACTTAGGAAAATTATTTTTGAACAAAACAATGGTAGAAACAATCATCTAAACAAGTAAGCACATTTGCTATACACTGCATGAGAATTTGACCTATAGAGGACAGTAAAAGCCATCTTCTCTTATTTGATATCCATATTCACAAATCTGTAAAATCATTTTTGTTTTACCCGAATTCACATATTCAATAGCCACGCTGATATTCCCAATTTGACACCACCTGTAATTTTGATATCCAAATTTATACTTTTGACACGCAAATACTAATTTTTGATACCCACATTCACACTTCGATGCCCAAATTCAAAATATTGATACACTTTATACTCGCATCATTGCCATTATAAATTTCATATAATTTGTGTAATCAAATTTGTGACAGTCACCTGGTTATGAACAAGTTCTTGAACAGTTTCTTCTAGGCCAGCTCTGATTCTTCTTTTTCTTAAAAGGGAATATTTCGGTACATCATTATGTTTTGAGTGGCTGAAACGAATAGTTTTTCCAAACCGTTGACGTGGACTTTGAATAACCTGAGGAGAACAAGATTTGGGTATTCTCGTAAGGGGATTGTGAGCTAAAGTATCCATGAACAACAGTGGATTTGGTAGCAAAAGCAATACAGGTATTTAGATAAAGCTACAGCTTGTTTAAGGCAAATTTAGAGAAATGTTGGTCCACAATTTGGAAGGGGGAGAAAAGAATCGACTAAGTGGCTAAAATAGTTCTTGAACGGGACAGTGTAGATGCAATCCAAGCCCTCGGGAATGAATCTACACCTTATACTGTTAGTTATTTGAGCTCCTTCAGTCAACGCTAGAATAGAATCGTCTCTTACTATATTCCAATTTTTGTTTGGGAGTACGGGCAATAATGGAAGGGCCACTTTCAAAGGAATATTCTTTATTTTTATTTTATTTTGCTCGGGGGAGTCCTCATGTAGGTATTAATAATAATAAACTTTGTTATAGATGGGAAAACTAAAATTAATTCTTTTATGGGAATTTTCAGTAAATAAATATATCTAAGTGTTAATAATCATATTATTTGGAATTAGAGTTGAGTTGGAAATGATTTTTTAATTTAAAATTGATAACAAAGGTATATGTACATAGTTCTTAATGTCAAAAGTTTTTTTTTAAATCATTTTTCGTTTTTGTTATTAGATTTGAGATAGTAAAGCTCCAATAAATTAAGAGATGTCTCAATGTCTTGCTCTCTATCTGTAACATCTTAAAATTTGACATTTATTAAAAAATCTTTGCTAATTAGGTGACTATTATACTGATGATTTGAACATATATTTTAGTTTTTAGTACGAATAATGTATGTATACATATGTTAATTTTATGATTATAATGAGCAAAATTCATATGTTATTGCTTAGATTCTCTCTCACAATATTGGTAAATTGGTGATAGCCATTTATGGTTACAAGCCCTTTAAGGGGCAAAAAATAACTACACAAGTATTGTGCAAGAAGCATAGGTAATGATAGAGCAAATTCCTTGAAGTACTTATCACCATCACGAGTTAGGGGAGAGGGACCTATAGTGGAGCATGAAGGATCTTCCCTTGAATGTCTTTATAAGCTTTTTTGATGACTTGCAATGATGAAACCCTAAGTTGTTTGACTTGAGATGGAAGATTGGTGGATGAATAATGAAGAATGAATTAGGAGATTGTGGGGATGCAAAATGAGGAGAAAAACATTTATTTATACACTTGTGCCTTAGTAACCCATTGATACTTCATCACAGGCCGACATCAAGTGATCTTGAATAAAAACTTGAAAGGAAATTTGAAATATTTTGAATTTGGAGCCAAGGGGTACTCATTCGCCACCCATGGCGAATGGGTCCCACCTCAAGCTTGAAAATGGGTGTTGGGAATTAACTTGCATTTAATGTTGTTTATTGGGTTTACATTCAAAAATACACTTAATTAAGTCTTATAAGGGCTTAAAGGGGTCAAATAAAGCTTAAGAAAGGTGTAAATGGTGAAATTATGCCTAGAAAAGAGTGAAATCTTGTTACAAGACTTTACAACACTTCAAAATAGGACTCATTTAGTGATGAAAAGGTGATTTTTAGGTGAATTGTAATGAATAGAGTCTAGAAGAATGTAGAAATGTTTTACAACACCTTCACAAGACATTAATAAATGCATTTTACTTAGTTTTCAAGGGTCCACGACTTAGTGTGGATGCATAAAATGCCTCACAACACCTGCATCAAGGCCTCATTAAGTCGATTTATCATGAATTATTCCCATGTCAAGCAAAGGGTGTTTTTTTCTATGGCACATTTAGCCCCCACTTTAGTGAGAGGATGAAGTTGCTTCAAACTCACACTAAAGTAGACATTCAAGAGAGATTCACATGTAAAGATGCAAATGACAAAGAATGACAAAGATCAAAGAAGGTAATCAAGCCCCCAGGATCCAAGATCCTAATTCAAACCATTAAGATACAAAATCATGCAATGGCAAGAATGAGAAAGAAAGATGGGGTGGAAAGGATCTACTCACTTTGGGGCCACAGAACTTCAGGTCGTCTGCGGGGTGAAAAGTCCACAACATACTCACTCTAAGGCCATGGAACTTCTAATTGTCTGCAGGGTGAGATATCCCAAAGAAATAAAAAGGTGGATCAACCTTCGACCATTTGTCCATCTAGTTGTGGATCAAATCTAGTTTGTTTGTCTAGAAAATGTTTTTGAATGTCATGTAAAAATTTTGTTAAAGGGGATTTTGTTTTGTTCATGTAAGGTCTTCTTCTTGGGGAGCATCATGCCTAATGTCTCCAAGAGAGGACAAGTCAGGAGGTTAGATCGTTATCCATGGGATGCCTCATTGACATCAAGTCACTTCAATTGATCATTATCCCTAGTGTCAGATCATTATCCATGGGATGTTGTGTTCACATTAGACCACTTTAGTTGATCATACACTATTGAAAGGCATCAAACCCAATGATACCACCAAGAAGAGGACACGTCACAAGAAAAAGTAAATCATGCCATGAATATTTTGCGAAAAGATGTGGTCTATTTATGCACACACTTTAAAGAAATTGCTACACACCGTACTATGAGCAATTGCTTTAAAGTAGAAGAGAACATGAGAGCTTATTCGAAAAGCCCTATGTCAAGTCATATGTTTTTGATAAGATGTGTCATGAAGAAAGGGAGTATGTCACATGTGAGTCAATCTTAAGACATGTCATCTACATCTCAAGCTTGCTCTTATTCAGTCATGAAAGGTTAATGACTAGTCAAAAGAGACAAGGACTAGTAACATACGGGGATAAGGCTTTCTAACACTTTGCCCCGACTTAATGTAGGACAAGGGTGAGCCTGGAATGGATGACGATATGTTGCCCCTTGCAAGGGATGTGAAACATGTAATAGTGAGAATGTTATGATCCTACAAATATTACATGGCAAGGAGCAACAACTAATGTTATTTATGTGGATAAGGAAACAAAGTTTTTGCTTGATACATGTTTAATGAGATATCTATCAATTTAGGATGTACCAGGGGTAGAGTTTTCTTGGAAGAATCTTGTGTGATAGTATTGATGTTGAGTGAAGGTTTGTTGGATTGATTGATGGCTATGAAAGGACAATCACGAAGACCATGAGTTGGAAGAATGAGGGTGGGTGTATTGTGAGCTTGTTTCTTAGTGCATGTGGGGTGATGATTAAGGATTGAATTTGTTTGAGTATCAAGAGTGAGGATAGGACAAGAAGGCTCTATTTGGTTGTCTACTTTCTCTAAGGTATCATTCTTATGTGTCATAATATCGACCCTAGGAGGAGAGTTAAAGTGTTCATCACATGTCATAATTGTAGTTGGCAAGTTAGCTTTATCACTCATAGGAGAGGCATCAAGAGAAGGATAACTAATGATTGTACTTGTGTGTTAAAAAAGATCTCCCCAAATTGGAGAGACATCAAGGAATGGAGGAATAAGTGTTTCAAGAGTTTCACCAATGATATCTTCTAACATTAAACTATCTTCTTCATGTGTAGAGAAGATATTAGGAGAAGAAAATGGTTGATTGTTATGATTGTCTACACTTACATCCTTATGTCCTAGAATGTCTTCTTGAGGAGTAGGATTGTCAAATATCTCATTCATATCCTCCATACAAATGTGTTTTTCATGATCGTTCACAATTGTAGCATTTTCACAATTAGGGGAGGTGTTGGGAGATGAATGAGGACTCACTAAGGTAGGGGCAATGATTGCAGCTTTGTGTGTCATAATGTCTTTGCAAGGAGGAGGAGAAGGGAGACAAGCAAGATTGTCATGATCTCCAATGATTGTGTCTTCTTTCATCAAGATACCTTCATCACCAATGGGAGAGATACCAAGAGAAGGACAATTATGATTATCATGATTATCAATGCTTGCATCTGTTTGTGTCAAATCTTTAGTAGATGATCTTAGTGAGAGGAAGTCCTTAAGGGATTCATCTAACATGTCTATATCATCACTACTAAAGGGCTTGGATGTTATGGTTTTTTGAAATTGAATCATTTTTTGAATGGGATCATTTGATGCTTTTTGTGTTTTGTTTTCATTTGCTAATGAATTTGATCAAAATAAACTAGGAACTAATGTTGAAAATGAAAATTGCAAAAGTCTAAGTTCCTTGAATAGAAACAATGATTATTTATAATGATTTAAATGTAAGAGAAGCTATGCAAATGTAAAAACGTAGGATGAAATGCAACTTTTCAAATCCCAAACAAAGTAATTTACTCATGACACTATGCAATAATTTGAAAGATGAAAGATTGAAAATGCAAATGTGAATTTTAACAATGCATGAAATGAGCTAATATAAGCTAACTTTAATGAAATGCATGATACAAAAACTCAGTCGACTGATACAGATAACTAATGGTAGCAAACAGAAGCATAAAAATAGGGTTTTTAGCTCTGTAAAAGGCAGTTTTAGGGGTCAAAAGGGATTGATTCACCCAGGGTGGCGAATGAGTCCCAATGTGGACATTTTTTCAAAATTTTCAAAAAAAATTGAGTGATTTTTATGTTGTTTGAGTGTTGTGATGTAGGCCTAAGTAAAAAATGCAGAATTTCATAAAAGTTAAATGAATTTAGATGTTAAAAATGCAAACTAAATGCACTTTTCTATGAATGCAAAATGTGAGACCTAGCATGCAAGTGAATTCGTGCAAGTCCTAATGCAAGCTAGATGTATGATGGACTCCAAATCAGACAAGAAAGTATTCAAAAAAGAAAGTTCACCAAAATGGAACATAGATTTTTGGGACCCACTTGCTTTCTAAGGCTTCTAGGGTTTTTCACCTAAAAGGAGAAAGAGGGGTCAAAATGCTTATGTTCACATTCAAAGTTAATGTGATATGGATGGAATATAGATTCAATATTCCTAGATGTAATTTCTGAATGCAAGAAACTAATAAGATTGATTGATTAATGAATGGAAACTAAAGGAAAACAACTTGTTTGAAAACACATTATGTAATGCAAAAACACCTAAAAATGGATACAAAATTGAACACAAATGAATCAAACTAAAAGTTTGCACCTGGAATGTGGATGAAGACTGGAAATAGCCTTTGAAATGTTGATAATCCTGACTTTTAGGCTTGGTGGGACTCATTCGCCATTCTGGGCAAATCAGCCCCAATTCTACAAAACTGAGTTGAAACTCGTTTCTGACAAAAGGGTATCTAAAAATGCAGGAAACACAAAACTGACCTTGGAGTGGGACTCATTCACCACCCATGGTGAATGAGTCCACTTTTGAATTTCTAAATATTCAAAAGTGGAATCTAGAGCTTTCGATCTACACTTTGACTTCCTATAGGTGTTTACTTCCAAAACTCTGATTTACGGGTCTAAAAATGAGTTTTTGTTGATATTTTGACTTGTCAAATAAAGAGAAGACTTAAACAACTTTGCAACTTGATTCTTGATGATTTCCAAGCTTCCAAGAGACATAAATCTACAAACACACAAGGAAAGAGAGAAAATTTGGATGTTAGGGCATGGGGGTTTGCCTTGGTCAAACCTCTTTTAGGTAATTAAACCAAAATGATAATATAATGGAATTGATTACCTTGCCATGATGTTTGATCTTGAAAATCTATAGCAAAACATGAAGGATTTTCCCTTGAATGTCTTTATAAGCTTTTCATGATGACTTTCACTAATGAAACCCTAAGTTGCTTGACTTGAGATGGAAGATTGGTGGATGAATAATGAAGAATGAATTAGGAAATTGTGGGAATGCAAAATGAGGAGAAAAACACTCATTTATAATACACACATGTGCCTTAGTAACCCATTGATACCTCATCACAGGCCAACATTAAGTGATTTTGAATAAAAACATGAAAGGAAATTTAAAATATTTTGAATTTGGAGCCAAGGGGCATTTATTCGCCACCCATGGTGAATGGGTCCCACCTCAAGCTTGAAAATGGGTGTTGGGAATTAACTTGCATTTAATGTTGTTTGTCGGGTTTACATTCAAAAATACACTTAATTAAGCCTTATAAGGGCATAAAGGGGTCAAATAAACCTTAAGAAGGTGTAAATGGTGAAATTATGCCTAGAAAACTGTGAAATCTTGTTACAAGATTAACAACACTTAAAAATAGGACATGTTTAGTGATTTAAAGGTGATTTTTAGGTGAATTGTAATAAATAGAGTCTAGAAGAGTGTAGAAATTTTTTACAACACCTTCAAAAGACATTAATAAATGCATTTTATTTAGTTGAAAAGGGCCCAAGACTTAGTGTGGATGCATAAAATGCCTCACAACCCCTACATCAAGGCCTCATTAAGTCAATTTATCACGAATTATTCCCATGTCAAGCAAAGGGTACTTTTTTCTATGACACAGGTCCTTATGTAGTCTTGGGCTCTTGCCTTTGGTCTTGATTGTGGACCCTTGTTTTGCAACTCAATCTAATCCTACATTAATTCTTAGAATCTTAGGGCATTATTTGTCTTATTTTTCTTCACCCATCTGAATGAAACCTTGAACTTGTCTTCAATATACTCATATTCTCTAATCTAATGTTTTATAAACCAAATTTTGGCATGAGCAAGTGCTTTTGAGCAATTACTAACCCATCTTTAGAAGGCCAAGCTTTTACTTCAGTTTTAATTAGAATTAATGAAACTTCTCCAAGAAGCTACCAAGTCATGCTTAGAACAACAATTAGTCTTGAGTTTGGGTAAAGTCAGCAAGGACTTTAATTCTTGTCTATTATTTATTCATTAGCATGTAGAGAGTAGAGTGGCCACCAACTATGGTCAATCAATGCTCAACTAATACTTCTACACCCCCTTTTATTATTGTGCATTCACCTTAGGACCATCTCTAAATTATTCTAAAAGCTAACACTAGATTTGTGATTTTGTTGTACTAGTACAAATTCCTTTCACATCAAACTAGTATGTTCATTCCTCTACAAGCTTGTGTAAGTATCTAATATCGTACTTATTATTAGAGTTATATTCTATGTTCTTGAGCATTTATAAAGAAGGTTTTGTTTGGGTGATTGTGCCTTTAAAGGTGATTGAATGGAAAGTGTTCCTTTTGTGCACTTAGTCTCTTGGTCAAGTTGATAGTGAATCTCTTATTTTTAATCACCCTATTGCCTAGAAAATTACTATATAATTGTGCTTTTAAGATTTAATTTTGTTGGGTTTATGCATTGAGTTTAATCATTGTATCTCTTGAACTTAAGGATGATACTTAAGCTAAGCTTACATATAGCATATAACATGTATCACTATGGAAATGAGTTGGGAATTACTATGAAAATATGAGCTATACACATTTAAGTTCATAATATAGTGTGTAGACAGTTTTTCAAATTGAGGTTGGATTTTAGCTATTCTAATATTATTAAACTAACTATAAAATCTTTGATGGTTGTGAATTTTTTGATTCTCGGTCCTAAGACTAGTAAGGATTGGACCAATGTAATATTAAGTTGTAAATGTATTAATTTAAATTTAAATGATCAGTATTGTTGATGGTAGTTTTAACACAAACAACTCTGTGTTATAATGTTTGTCATTGATGTAAAAGGTAGACAAAGAGATTGTCATTGAAATCAAAGATGAATGAGGAGATTATTGGAAGTTTTGTCATTAATGCATACACATTTTGTTGTGGAGATTGTTGGTCAAAGATGCATGAACAAGATTGTCATCATTTATGACAAAGATAAATGAAGAAATTATTAGAAATAACATAGAATGCAAGGAGTAAAAGATGTTGGAGAAAGATTGAAGAGTCTTTATGAATGTTGGTTGATTATGAGAAAGATGTCGAAAGAAGATTGGTAATGTTAAATTAAATACTTAACATTATACACATATGTTGGTCGACTATATGAAGTTATAGATATATACTCATGTTAGTCGACCTCTCTATCAACTTTGGTAACAATTACTATGATGGTTGATTGTCCTCTTTAGAATAAATAAATTCTAATCAAAAGACATTTGAAAACTAGTTGACTCCTTCACTTTGCATTCAAATATACATATATATACATGTTTTTAAATCAACCAAAACAATAATAAAAAAAAATGATGATTAAAAAGAAAGAAGCAATTGAACAAAAGGGTGATAGTTAATGAAGGAGATAATACAACCAATTATATATAAGAAGATAAGAAGAAGTTGCAACTAAATACATCGACCAATATTATCTATTAAAAGCAACAATCAAAATTATATGTGTAGGTGTGATTAAAGGTACTTAAATAATCAAGGATTAAATGTTATGAAAGGGCATAAATCAAGAGTTGCATATCATATGAAAGGTGGTATTATTTGTGAAAGGACATTTCAATTACTTGGATTGAGAAGATATAAAAAGTGGAAGATATGCATATTTAAATGCAACAATTCAATGAATAATTTATGATTAAAAAGAGCAGACTAAAAGAGATAAAAAGGGCATAAATGAAGAGTATATATCAAATTCATATTAAAGAATATATGCAACCTATGTGTGAATCACAATTGAAAATATATATAATGAGCATATGTGAAAAGTAAGAGCAAATTGAGAAGAGAATTAGAGCAAAGTGTAAGGAAAAACTTTATGTAAAGATAATGTCATGATTATGATTAGTTTTGTATAAATGAATTATGCATGATTTGATCAGACTTGAAGAGAAGTGTGAGAATATTTATGTGAGTGTGGATTAGACTTGTGAAAGATTTTATTATATCAACATTGAATAATTAAAAGGGTTGAAGTTTATCAAATAGAGGTTGGAGCCTCTTGCTAGGTTGAAGCTCTATTTTGTGTGGGGGTTGGAGCCTCCAATTGGTTGGAGCCTATCAAGTAGAGGTTGGATCCTCTTGTTGAGTTGGAGCTCAGTTTGTGTAAAGATTGGAAACTTTGATAGTAGGTTGGAGTCTACAAGAAGAAGAAGATTAATTGATAAAATATACGCAATATTATTTCATGTTTTTCTCTCAAAAGAGTTTCCACATAAATTGTGTGTTCTCATTGTGTTCCTAATTGCTAGATATTACTTGAATGTTCTTATTGTGATTGGTTAAGTTTTGAAAAGTAAATTTTTTTAGGTATTGATTCACCCCCCTCTCAGTATCACTATGTGCTCATCACTCTAAAGAGAACAATAGATCACTCTACTCCTCTCGAAAAGTAAGGAATCTTACTCCAAGGTTCCTTTTCATTTAGGTCTTGACCATGTGAGATAGCTAAGTGGTCTATATGATTTATTTACAAGCTATCCTTTGTTAATTCAATTCTAAACACAAATAATCCTTCTAAAACTCATATCTATATTGTCAAACAAGAATTTGAGACTTCAAGAATATAAATATGGCATTATGTGCTCATTTCATCTAAAAACTAATCATAGATCTAATAATATTATGACCTTAAATTTCTATAGATATAGATTTTATTGTAATTTTTTTGTAAAGAAAAATTGAAATATTTGGAGAGTTTGAGAAGACAATTCTAAACTATTTTTGGACAATGATACACATTCAATTTCTTATATTTGAAAGGTTAAATGAGATCAAAAAACTAATACATTGCAATGATTAATATTCAAACAATCATCCACACTATCAATGCAAGAGTTTGAGGATGTCAAATTTGTAGGTTTTTTAATAGTACACAATCACAATCACCATATTCCACGCATAGATTATAAGACAATTCTATAAATTCAATCAACAATTACAAATCTCACCAAATTATTCACTTTTAGATAAATTAAAAGCAAAGAATCAATACCATGATCAAGAGATTATAACGGCCAACAGGTATGATCCTTTGATTAATGTCAAAATAGCAATATTACTAATCCAATAGAAAATCCACACTAAGTTTGTATATGTTCGTTGTGTTTTCCAATACAAAAATTAATGACTAAAATTGACACAAAAGGAAGAATATATACACTCTTGTTTGCCCTAGATTTTAGGTTATGAAAGCAACTAACTAAAACTCTAAAAAGCTACACCTAATTCTAAGGGAAGTTAACCAAAAAATTAAAATATGAGTGAGAAATTATAGCACCACTTTAGAGAAATTTCAATTTTTAATGTTGATTTATTACAACAGTAAAAGAATAATTAAATAAATTGATTAATAAATGTCAATCTCCATAATATCATGCTAACTCTAGTTAATGCTTTAGGAAAGTATAGGTCACCTCAATCAGATCATTTACTTGGCCCCTTGTGTTATTTTATCTTTATTCTTTGGAGAAAGTTGACCACACAACTTGTCCTATAATTATCCAAAAAAATTTGATTCTTGGAATTTTTGGATAGCAGTCTTGATGTTATCATTATGTCAATCGCTTCTTTAGACATTGTTTGATGTAATGATTCATGTATTCCTTAATGATCCTTCAAGCAGACTGTACCAATGTGGTAGTCTCCCAAAATGTACAATAGAGGTCTTAAATGAACTTATGTATATTAATCATAACTAAATCTATTGAGTGTATGCTTTACCTTTTAATTGTTTTCACTCTTAAATGACTTGCTTTTAATCATTTTTTGGGCAAGTTTTGATCCTATCCATCAAAAGTGGATTCCTGAGCCAATTGGTTTGAAGGAATATCCACTATTTTCTATAAAAAAAGAGACATAAGCTTCCTATTGGAGAAGATCTTCATCAACCTTTGGTTCCATCTCATGAGCTAAGCTTGCATCATCACTAATATTGTGATAGGTTCTTATGCTTTCTTGATAACCCTTCTTGCTAGGGCTTGTAAGCTTTATTTCCATTTGATGGTGGTTGGGATAACACCCTCAAGCTCTAGGTGTTGTGCCTCTTTGTTCAATGTCTCTATCAGTGAAGGAGTAAATATAGTTGAATCTATAGGTCCCATCAAATGGTTGATATAAGACGTTAGCCACCTTAATTGAGCCTTCAATTCTTCCTTTGTATTTTCATCTTTTTAATTTGACCAAGTATATTAGAAACAACTGATTGTAGAGATTTCTTCTCTTCCTCCTTGGTTTTAGTACCTAAGTTTACATGTTGAATATCATAATTGTTACACCCCATTGTGAATTTACCTATTTAATATTATTGTGTTGGTTAAATATTTGAATATAAGAATGTTTTTGTAATTCTAATTGAAATGTATGTGAATGTACTTTTCTTCTATGTATCATTGGAAATATAATGAATGAATGTTGATTTAATTTGATGTATTTATAATGAAATATGACTTTGGAATATATGATGCAAATGATTATTTTATGAATAGTTAACTACTATTGCAAATATGTTAAGTTGAATGCAGATGTAGGTTCAAGCCTCTAGAAGAAATGAGAAGTATCACTCAGGAAAATAACTTGGTCTGGTAACCCTAAATGAAGCCTAATTGAAGGGTAAAAGTACAAATTTGTGTCACACTTTTGGCCAACTTATCAACACAACTCAATTTAAGTATTTCTAGCTAAAAAATTAATTTTGGTCAAATATATGATCTAGTACGATTCATTCTAGATAAGTTATATATGTCCACAACTTTTCCAACTAAAATTGTTAAATAAATGCATAGGTAGCACCACTTTGAAGCCAATTTATTGAAATAATTAAATTATTTAAAAAACTTGATGCTTTGACAACTCCTAGTCATGTAAATAATATTTTTTTAAGTATAAAAGTACCCTTTTGTATATATATATATATATATATATAAAAACTATTATTTATATTTTATTTTTTATTTTTACTAAAAGTAGGTTATCAACACAAAATATTAGATTAATTACCATGTCAAGAAAAATACTAAAACTTATTAAAAAAATTGAAAAAAATATGATGCATTAGATAAAAAAATCTATATCAAGATGGTATAATTTATTTTTTATTTTAGATAAATAATCAATATAAAAGTTGATGTCAAATGGAAACAGTTGTATTTCAGCACACACATTTTACTGGTTATTTAAAAATATCTATTTATCAAAATAGAAAATAAAAATGTCCATGCACTAAAGTTTAAAGTTATAAATACACACACAAAATTTGAAGGAAAAATAATTAAATTTACCATATAAAGATTGACGTCTCATGTAACTTCATTTTTTTGCATTTTATCAATAAGAAAATTGTAGTGTAAATTTATAAACAGATATATTCAAATAATTTTAAAAAAATTTCAAAAAAATACAAACATAAAATATACTAAAAAATACACATTTTATTAGTTTACATCATTTAAAAATTCAAAACATATATGCCACTTTTTAGTTATTCACGTTTAAAAGTTGGTGCAGTGTTTGGTTGTTTCCTTTATAAAGTGTGGCACAACTTTGTACTTTTACCTTGAGCTTTCACACACTCACATATAGTTTGGTTAAAAATAGTGTAAGGGAATGGTGAGTTACCTTAGTTGCTTGTTCATGATTTAAAAAGATTATGGTTTCATTTGTGTAAGTTCTTGTTATGAATGAGTGTTAGTTTCTTTGATATGTGTAAGTTCTTCCTTATGTGTCTATACTTAATCGATGAGATATATATACATGTACATGTCAATGATAGAACTCATACACACAAGTAACTATGTACATGAGTATACGTAGGTAGACGTATCTACACATGCTCATCGATAGATTACCCATATGCATGGGGATATCGAGTGGATAAAATGACATATATATATATATATATACACCTCATGTATATATGTCAGTCGATAAACTTGCTAATATATATGACTGAATTATGGAAGCAATGGTATATATATATATAAATGTATGTACATATACACACATATTGATATACATGTATGTGTCCATATGATGGAAACATCCATATGGGTACATTAATATATGTATATATATACATGTGTAAATGTATATATATATATACATGCGGAATTTTTTTATAATAAGTGTTAATATGTGTGTGTACATTCAAATGTCAAATGATGTGATTAATGAATTTATAAGTTGATGAGATTATATATATATATGGTATGTTGTATATATATATCTATCTATCTCTATATATAATATAATATAATATAATACCAAATATTGATAGTGGTGATTATTATTGAAGTGCATCGTGTTCATATTGTATTAGGTGTATTAAAATAATAAAGTGCATGGCATATGCATATTACATATATTGTGGGATTTAATAAGGCCATGCTTAAGATAAACGCAATGATATAACAAAAGAAGCATGTTGTGTATACATGAGCAGCGCATGTAAATGTGTGTAGCAATAACCAAAGTGAATATGCATCGAACAAGTCAAATATATGTAATACATTCATAATTTGCAACAATTCAAAGGGAATGTTGACTAAGTCTGCAACAAAACAGAAAAACAATAGGAAGTGTATGAATTGGTGGCACCATTCTAAGAGAAGCTTGTGCCAAATAGAAGTATTTCCTATATCATCAAACCTAGCATTTGAAGCAAAACAAAGTGTGAGAAATAGTCAAGGATAAGTTGGTTGTATCAAATAGACTTGTGTAGATTATAACCTTACTTATCTGAATATGATTCTTGTTGTTCTTTTTGGTGAAACCTGGCTAAGTATGTGTTACCTATGCAGCAATTTTAGCTACCACCTTGTGTTTCTTGTTGAGTCAAGTTTTTGGGTGGAGAGATGTCATTTTGAATAGCTTGTTTGTAGGAAACAAAGGCTCATATTTCTATATAAATAGAGGTGAGAACTACCTCATTTGAGATGCATACAATTGCATTCTGCTATTATTTTCTTGAGTTATTCTTATTTCCTGTGTTGAGAGTCTTTTGTGAGGAAATAGTGAGAGTTTAGTGTGAGGTATTTCTATGTGTGGGTTGAGAGAAATAGAGAAGAGTTGTAAGTTGATCTTGGAAGGGACTAAGCTAGGGAATCCAGTCTATTTAGTTGGAGTAATTGCTTTTACAGGCATGTAGATTCTACCCTCTTATATTTTGAATGTTAGAAAAAGGTTGTATACATTATTTGTTTTTCTTGGAAAGGTAGAAGGTTAATATGATAGAGAAAGGATAGATTGTTAGAAGAAATGAAAAGAATTATTATTGTTTCTAGTAGTTGTGGCTTTTATTTGAGTGTTTATGCGTACTCCATATTAAGGAGTGAATGTATTTACTATTATTACTATGATAGATTGAGCTTATATAGTTTACTAAGTTATTTGTGTAGATGAGACATAAAAGCTCATGGGTTTTCTCTAAGGATAGATTTTCCAATGTAGAGAAGTACCTATGTTTGGTTAAAATTCTTAGTAATTGTATTATGTTGAAAGTAAGATAAGAATAGGTTGTTCCTGGGGTTAAACATTATCCAAAGGAGAGAATTGCATATGCACAATATATGAATGGTCATAATTCAAATTGAGCTAAGGGTAGTGTATGTGAAATAGATGACTCTTTTTATATGAAACTCAAGCCAAAGTAGTGTAAGTTGTCACTATTTACACTATCAGATCACTATGATCCAATTAGCATACTAGGCTCGAGAATTGTCATACAAATAGGTTGTAGCCACTATATTGAAATCTAAGTATGTAGGACACAACACTAAGCTCAAGAAGGCTATTTTTACGAGGTTACTATACCAATCTATTTGTCGAAGGGTAGGGTCATCTTACCATATGTGGTAGATGTGTGGGGGATAGCAATAAGTCCATGGTTGGTAGAAAAGTGTTTGAGTGATGCTTCTTCTCATCATTTGGTGGTCGAGATTTGAGAGGGACTACCTAGACGATTTGTATATCTATTTCCATTGAAGCTCAAATGAGCTATGTATGTATCTTTGTATTCAATCGATGGAAATTTGTAAAATGTGATGTTATATTGAATATGAAAACTATACTTTGGAAAGATTGTAATGTTTCAATGAAAAGGAATAAAAAAGATGGAATAATATTATGGAAAATGTGCACATTATCTTCTTCTGGAAAAGAAAAAAATTGATAGCATTGTGTTTTAGCAACAGTTTATTCACATGAGGTTAAAACTTAGAGAATTTTATTGAGTAGAACAAATAGCATGTTACACATGGTATTAGAGCTATCAGGTTCAACTCTGGAACCTATGTGCTCTCCATACTTTCCATCCAACATTGTTTGAGACTAATGTTTGTAAATTCTTGTGTAAGAATGGTGTCTCTCAAGTTAAATACAAGAAATTTAGTAATTGGGAATGAACACTACCTAAAAGACAAGAAGGAAAAAGAGCCCATTGTTCACATAATTGAGGATACCAACTATGATAATGTTTTCTGGCTAAGTGATATCAAGACGATCAGTCATGCTCTTTCACACATCAATCGAGAGAAGAGAAGGATGAAAGAGGAGACCAATTTCAACAACTTACCTCTTGTCTTTCGAGAAAAATCTAACTCCTTGTCACTTTCCAGGGAAATTCCCTCCAATCCAGCTTTAATATGTAGGGACCCTTGAGTTCTTCCAATGTAAGAAGTCATTTTTATAACCTCAAGTGATAAATCGGAGGGGTATGTCCCCTGAAACTATGTGTCAAAAGATAAATTTGAAGGTTACTACCCCTTTTGGGATAGAGAGGAAAAAATGAGAGATGAGCAAAAATCTAGGGGTTACTACCTATTTGAGGATAGATTTGAACAAAAATGTGAGGGTTACTCCCCATTGAGTTATGTATCTAAGAGTGAATATGATGGTTACTCTCCTCTTGACTATTTGAAGTCATTCAATGTAAATGGAAGGATATTGAAATCCTTGTGAATAAAATGAAAAGTTATATTTTTTTTAAAAGAAATATTGTGCACAAAGCTTGTGTGAAATTTCATTATGTTTGAATGAATGCTCTTTTGGAACGTTTTCATTACGCTAAGAAAAGTATGATGGGACCTAATAAAGATGAACCTTCAGGCATAACCTTTTCTTACAAGGATGGTGAGAACAAGGACTAATCCTAGAGGGAGTCAAAAGGTTGGACAAGGCGCAAATAGTATTGAAGTCAAGTTAGATCACCTTTTGACCATCATGGATGAAACTAGGGAAAGGATTGGAAATTTTGAACAAGAAGTGAGAGGAAAGAAAGGAGAGGATCAAGAAGTCCCCATCAATGAATAAGATGTTCCCAACAACAATGATGAAGAGGAAAACTCTCATGATCGCACCCAAACTCATGGACATGAGAATGAGAAATCACAATATTGGTATGAGGGAACTAATAGGAAGCATTTGGCAACAGAATTGTCAAGGGACATGAGAAAAACTAACCACCAAAATTCAAAGGGAGTACTAGTGGAGAAGAGGTTGAGGCTTGGTTGATCCAAATGGAAAAATACTTTAAGATCATAAATTATTTTGAGGTCACCAAGGTTGTCTAGGGAGCCTATCAGTTAGTTAGAGAAGCCTCCAACTAGTGGATGAACAAGAAAATGGAACTTGGTCTGAGTTCCTTGAAGCTGAATTGGAATGAGTTTGTCGACATATTCTGGAAAAGGTGGTTACCCCAACTCTTTCGATCAAAAGATTACTGATTTCCAAAATCTAAAGCAAGGCGATATGTCTGTAAATGAATATAGGGAGAATTTCACTCCTTTGTTAAGGTGCGTAACAATGTACCAGAAGGATGAGTGATTTCTTATCAGGAAATTCATTATGGGACTAAATGGTCAAATAGGTGACGAGGTGGATGTGAATGGTATGGCTACAATGTACCTAGTTTACAAAAAGGAAATCAAGCAAGAGTAGAAGCTCAAAGTCATCTCAATCTTTAGGTAAAATAGGAAGAATTTTGAATGACCCCAAGTTAATCAAGCTCCAAAGAAGATTATCAGAGCACAGGATTCTCAGAGGCAAGTAGATAAGGAATTATGTAACAACTAGAGCGAACCAAGGAGGGATCATAGAGGAAATAATTTCAATAATGGCAATAACAACTTTAATAATGCTAGAGGAAAATCAAGTAGTTCTAAAAGATCTACAAAGAAGAGGGGACCTGTGACAAGATGTTTCAAATGTCATGGAAATAATTATGCCCATAACTGCCCCAATAAACTTTCAAGACCACAGCCTCGTAGAAACCCTCCTTCTCCCCAACAAACTACATTCTAGCAGAAGATTCATGTCATCTTGGACAATCGACAAGCAGAGTATCAAATCACTCCAATAGAAACTCTAGGTATCTTGTTTGGTATGCCTATTTCTATACTTATTGATATTGGAGCAACATCAAACTTTGTTTCACCTAGAGTAGCTAATCAAATATCTAGGAAGGTTGGATTTATGGTGAAATCTTAGGTTGTAGAGTATGTAAACCGGACAAGAGCAATAGTGAAACAATGTTTGTTCAAAGTTAGGATTGAACTTCCTTGTTTCTCAATTAAAGTAAACATATATGTAGCACCCCTAGGATCCTATCATGTCATTCTAGGAATGAATTGGCTATGGAATCATAGAGCCAAAGTCTAGAATGTCATACTAGAACTATAGAATGTTTAGATGGTCTAGGTAATAGGGTGACATTGCAAGGGACTCCTAGAGAAATTAAGTTGTTGCAAATATCCACTATGCAAATGCTTAGGGTGAAAAAGAAAGGATGCAAACACTTTGCAATCAAAATGGAAAAGCTTGAGCGATGTAAGGAATTCATATCTCAAGATGATATGGTTCTATATGGACCAAAAGACAACCAAGATGATGAGGAAGAAGTAAAGAAATATGGAGAAATGTATATAGAGAGGTATCCTATCTTGCAGAAATTTGTGGATGTATTTCTAGAAGAATTACATAGATTACTACCTAAGAGGGTATTTGATTTCTCAATTGACATAGTGCCATAATCAGAAGTTGTATCCAAAGTGTCGTATAGGATTACTACAACAAAGTTAATGGAGCTTAAGGCACAACTCGAAGAATTTCTATCCAAGGGATTGATAATACCCAGTGTTTCACCCTTGGGAGCACCAATGATCTTCAAAATAAGAAAGATGGTACACTATGCTTGTGCATAGATTATCAAATGCTTAATAACGCTACGATAAAGAACAAGTACCTGCTTCCATGTATTGATGATCTCTTTGATGAGATGTAGGGAGCAGTTATTTTTTCAAAGATTGATCTACAATCACAATACCACCAATTGAGGACAAAGATGAAGATATTTTCAAGATTTCCTTCAGGACTAGATATGGGCATTATGAGTTCACAATCCTCTTACAAATGCACCAACAACATTCATGAACCTAATGAACAATGTATTTATGGATTGTCTAGATAGGTTTGTATTAGTTTTCTTGGATAATATCCTAGTTTATTCTAAGAATGAGGAGGAGCAGTGCAAGCATATAGAGATAGTTCTTCAATGGTTAAGAGAGCACAAGTTATATGGGAAACTCTTTAAGTGTACTTTATTTCAAAGGAAAGTGCAATACCTAGGTCATGTGATCTCAGCTAACGAGATTTCAATTGATCCAATCAAAATAACTTAGGTGGTGTCAAAATGGCTAGTACTTAAGAATGTGCTAGAGGTTAAAAGTTTTATGGGTCTAGCCGGTTACTATCGGAATTTTGTTGCAAAATTTTCCAAGATAGCCTTTCCTATTACTTCATTACAAAGGAAAGGGAAGAAATTTGAGTGGTCAAAAAAATTTCAAGCAACATTTGACCTACTTGAGGAGAAGTTGACCACGACTCTGATTTTGAAGGTACCAGATTTAGATGGTGAATTCACTATCATCATGGATGCATTGGGTGAAGGTTTAGGTGGATTCTTGATGTAGAAAGGGAAATTCATAGCTTATGAATCAAGAAAGTTGAAGCCCTATGAACAAAATTATGCATCACATGACTTAGAGTTTTCAGTAATTGTTCATGCGTTATAGATGTGGAGGCATTATTTGTTGGGGAAGTCATTTGAGCTAAAGATTGATCACCATGGGTTAAGATATTTGTTTACCCAACCCCATCTACATGTACGACAAAGAAGGTGGTTGGATTTGATATCATATGACTTCAACATTAACTACATCAAAGGGAAAGAAAATTGGGTAGCTGATGCCTTAAGTTGTAGACGACATATCGCCTCAATGGTGACAATTCAAATTGACTTTAAAGACCAAGTGTTGCAAGAATGCAAGGGAGATGTCCTAAATGATAAACACACTTGAATCTATTGAAGTTGTGAAAGCCAACCTCATAGACCCTGAAGATCACCTGCATGCAAATAACCTGTCACAGAAAGAAGACATTCCAAACAAAAGGCAAGGGTGCTCTGAAAACTAAAAATTGTATTGATCAGAGAGTTGTAAAATACAATGAGCAATCCTTATAAAAGGAGATTGTGCAACCCTAAAAAAACCCTAATAGGTAGACATTTAATAATTAATATAATTATTAAATGTCACAATATGCAAACTAAAGTGAAATCTTAAGAGAGGAATAAAGGTAACTTAATTAACATAATTAAGTTAAAACCTTTACTCTAACAGAATCCAGTATACTAACGTCATTTCATCTTGAAACCCATCTTCTTTTTGCTTGTTCAAGATTAAATTAACCTAGGTATTTAATTAAATGCCTCATTTTCACCTATTAATCTAATTGACCTAATTGGATTAATTCACCCCCTCTTGTGCACTGACATTTCATTCAGTTTAATTAAATAATGTAAATTATTTAATTTTAACCCTAAGTCCTCTTATTTAATTAAATAACCTAAACTGTTTAATTAAATATCATACTTGCATCCCCTTTTCATTAAATAAATAAATAATTTAATGACTATCCTCACATTCTCCATCTTGCACATTCAAATTTAGTTTTAATTACTAAATTGCTAATTTCCCCCCATCCACTTGCATAGGGAATATTCCAAAGGAATATTCTCCTATTTCGCTCCAAAAAGGGAATGCTTCCTTTCAAACAAACTTTGTAACAAACTTTTGAAGTTGTTACAAAGTGTGTTTGTTTGAATTATTCTTATCCCTTGATCTTTTCTTGATCCATGTGATCTTTGATTCTCATCCATTGATGGGAATCCTTGATCCATGTTTCACCCTCCTTTTCATCTTGACCATTGATGGATCAAATCAATCTAATCCCTTGATTTTTCATATGCTTTCCTATAAATACATCACTATTTGGAGATAAATATATCAATCTTTTGATAACAAACTTATGTTATTGAAACTCACACCCATTTGCACTCATATTTTACATTTGATAAGGATTTTAGGTTAATTTTCATGCATTGTTATCTTAGCATCCATTAAAGGCTTCCATGGTAACTTAGCTTGCATCCATTTTAGCATATTTTGGAATCTAGGGATTGCATCTTTGAATCTTGCATACATTTAGCATAGTTGACATCCATTTCATCAATCATCTTAGCATTTAGAATGCATCTACATTATGTTAAACTAGTTTTGCATCATGTTTTGGTCATCTTTCATCATTTTCATTAGTTTCCATCAATTTTAATCAATAAAATCAATTGGAAAAGGCTCATATTATCCAAGGTTGGGAAAGGGTCGCCATTCCACATCAATGTGACACCACTCCCCCAATAGGATAAAATTCAAGGTCTTAGAATAGATGTTTATCAAGCTTTCGTGTTTTTAGCATGTTAGTTTAATGGCTTCTTCGTTCTTATTGATATTGAATATCTTATTGAGATTACGACTTAGGTAATTAAATAGGCTTTAAATGTGTTTGGATCTAGCATATTTAGTTAACACTATGACTATGGTCACATTTTGGTGCTAGAAGAAGGGTTGTACTAATTGAATCTGATGAATTTCTCTTTAAATTCTCGTTTTCTTGTGTTTGCAGATGCAACGATGCTATTGATAGATTTAGTGACATTTTTCTAGATGTGTTGCTATATAGCGACACACAATTAATTTAGCAACATGTGATTTAATTTTGTCACTGTATATTTAAATAGCAACACTAAACTAATTTTTATTCACGTCATGAATTTAATTATAGTGACACATTTGATTTAGTGACACTATTGATGTCACTATTTATTGCAAAGTGACGCATTTGATTTTGCAACATAGTGACACAATTTCGATATGGTGATGCATTTAATGAAATTCAACGATGCAATTGATTTTAGCAACATATTTTTACTGGTAAACAAAATAGAGACCTAATTTTGACATGTGCTTTAAATTTTTCATTTCAGGTGCTCTCTAACATGTCACTGACATTTGGTTTTTGTTTCTGTGGCTAACTGGTTTTGTAGATTTGGGAAAAAACTAGGAAATTATTTACCCCAATTTGTTGGGGTCATAACTTTCTACTTGTTGCTTGGAATTTGAATCTGTTTGCATCGTTGGAAAGGTCTCCAAGAGTACTAATTTAGTCCCTAAATATTGTGCCTTCTAGCACCCGATTTTTAGGGACTAGCACAAGTTTCAACCCCAAATTTCACTCTGAAGTCCTCTGAAAATGTAATTTACTAGAACATAGAAAAAACCAAAAAAAATTAAAAATTTTGATTTTTTAATTTTTCTTAGTTTTAGTTATTGTGAAAGTGTCTTGACACTTATGGGACAATTATAAACCATCATGATGCTTTTCTTTATGTTTTAGGACAAATAAACTTCCATAGGGTTTAAAATTTACGTTCAAAGTTGGTTAAAATTGGACCCACATATCCTCATTTTGCAATATCGATTTAAAACTGAACAATCCCAACACTTCAATTTGGTGCTTAAAACAAACTCATTATGCTTGTCAAGGTTAAAATGAATTTGTGTTTGATTTGCTTGTGTGTACTTGTTGTGTGTATCCTCTCCCCTTGTGCTTCATGTGATCTTGGGTGAAGAGAAACACACAAGTATACTTTTCTTCTTGGAAGCACCTATCCTCTCCCCTTGCGCCTTTTGACAATCTTGGGTGATGAAATAATTTTAAGCTTCACAACCTATGTTACCTTTAGAGGGCCTGCCTCCCAACTTGTGAGAGGGAATGACCCAAGTGGTGCTTTCATTTCAGTTTGCTATATAAATAAATTGGTGTGACTAAAGTCATTAACCGGTTGGTGTTGTTATCTTATATAGACGAATGTATCCTTTAGTATTTGTGTGATACATTAAAATCCTTAGATGTTTCTAAGGGTTGGGATGCCTCTTAATTGAGTGAATCGTCGCATATATAGGCACCAATTTATCCTGAATATGGCCATTAAAAACCTTGTTTGTAGTGGCTAACCAAGTCCATTTCTGAAACATATTTTAAGGTAGTGCATTGGAATAGCACCATTTGAAGAAGTTGCTTACCATGTTCGGTTTTTGGTTGAGGCAATAAAGCAAATAGGGGAGGGACTCTTTTGGTTAGCATGTCAAGATGGTACATATCCTTGACATAGCCTATTTGTCCATTCCATCTTCTAATCATCTCTTATGAGGATGATTGGTAATCCTACTAAGAAATATGTACCCACTTGAACTAGGATTGTAAATGCTTGTGAGTCAGTTAAATAATTTGCTTGGTTCCAAAACATTGCAAACAAACATCAATAAGTTTTCTCAAGATTTTAAATCCTTTTGTCTAAGCATGGATACCCTTTGAAAAGTCTTGATATTGATGCTTGTCCTAAGGGTTTTTTATCCTTAAAGATATCTAAATATTTTGGCCTATATCTAAATTCATACTTTCTAAAGTTAACATAGGGAATGATGGCCTTAGCTTCATGATTTTCACATAATGGACTTTGTGAAATGAAGGTTGCTTTGAAATAGATATTTTAGTTTGAAATTTAAGCAAGAAATTGCACGTGGTAAAAATAACTTCATTAATCCAAGATTAAATCAAATGAACACCCCACATTGATGTATGTTTTAACTTTGACTCCCCAAAACAAGCAAATCAAGACAAGGAAAATATTGCAACACATTGAGTCTGAATTCTATTATCAAAATCATTGAGTTATATTGTCAAAATCATTTGAGTACAAGTTCTATTTTACTAAATCATTGAGTTCTTAATGTTTTATCACTTTAAAGGTATAGCATGTTTCTCACCATCTTGGTCTAGCAAACAAAGGTCCCTTTTAGGTTAACATTATTGGGTCAAAACATTTCATCCACCTTCATCACATTTGACATTCCACTTCACAAAACAACTTTAGAAAATTTTGGACACATCAACAATTTGGACTTAGGCATTTATCAAACCAATCCCCTAACTTAACTACTATGTGTGTTAAATGAATCTAATGAGGGCTACAACAACCAAAAACCACACAAAACACAACAATAGATACCAACACAAAATATGAGACAGAAAATAACTCACTTTCATTTATTTTCAAAAAATGAAATTATAGATTCAAAACTTTCATGCTACAACCTCATGGGCTTGATTCATTACAACAAAATCAACTTTGAAAACAAAATATATTATTTGGAGCCACAATCTGCACTAATGGAGCCACCTTCTACAACCTCCACTTAACCCCTTTTATTTTACCCAATAATTGCCATAGAATGTTCTAGAAAATGTACTTTCCCTTTTGTTTTGGCACCAAAAGTTTCGCCGTTTGATTTCTTGCCTAGGAAGATATTTTAATAAAATTCACTTTTTTAGTGATGTGGCTTCTTGGGGCCATAACTTTTGATCCGATTGTTAGATTTTCAATTGTAATATATCATTCGAAAGCTTTTGAAGAGATCTACAACAAGCTTTTGATAGATCTAAAAGATCGGAGATTTTGCACCATATTTCAAGGCTCCAAAGGGCATCAATTTTCAATTTTAAACTCCATTAGAGAAATTCTCCACGATGAAAATTTAATATCTTCCAAACGGTACAAAATTTTGAGATGATTCTTTCACCAAAAAACTTATTTTATCATTCCACTCCTTGGGGTTAATTTTTGTGTCCATATGACCCAAATAGGCCGACTTACAAAAAATACTAGTTGATTATTTTTGGTTGTTTCAAACTTAGAACTAGCTATCCCAAAGACTACATGAGTCACCAGGGGTCCCAAGACAACTAAGGAAACTACAAACAGATGAAAAAACAATATTTTTGGGTGATGCAAGATTTTCCTTACACCACTGAATGCTCCTGCATCAAACACCTAGGGTAATTTGAAAAGTGACCCTATCACTTACTAGGTGTTAGAGGCAAATCAAGATGGTTAACCTCAACTTTAGATAACCATGACGAATCTTCGGTAGGCCTTCCTCTCCATTTGACCAAGTAATCTGCATATTGCATGTGCCTTGTGCTTCTACCCACATGGCTATCCAGAATTTCTTTTTTATCTCTTCATTTTCAAACAAAGGTGTCAAAATGTTCCATTATGCCTCTGTCAATTCATTCTCCTTAACTTCTTCATGATATTCTATCAAATTGAAAATGTTAAACACAAGTGAAACATGAATCTCACTCGACAACTCTACCCCATACACATTTCTTGAATCATACTTCTTCAGGATCTTGCATGGTCCAAACTTCTTCATTTTTAACTTATTGTATATACCAACTGGAAACCTCTCCTTTCACAAATGAATCATGAATTCATCTCCTACCTGAAACTCTTTATACCTCCTTTTTTGATCTACCTTATCCTTATACTGAGAGTTCATCTTATTGATATACCTCTTCACCTCATCATGCAAATTTTTTAAGTGCTCAGTAAAATCTTTAGCCTTAGCACTACTCTTCTCTCTTTTATCCATCTTTCTCAGTTCAAAATATTTCTTCGAACTACTCCCATATACAATCTAGAATGGCCATTTACCAGTGCTCCTATTGATAGAATTTTTATAAGAAAATTTTTCCTATGGTAAAATCAAATCCCATCCCTTTGGTTTAACTCCTACTAATCATCTCAACAAGTTACCCACACTCCTATTCACCACCTTCATTTGTCCATCAATTTGTGGATGGTGTAGAGAATTGAACTTCAAATCTATCAACTTCTTCCATAATGTCCTCAAGAAATAACTAACAAATTTGGTATCTCTATATGAAACTATACTCTTCGGTAGACCATGTAGTCTCACCACCTCTTTGAAAAATAATTTTATAATATGAATAGCATCACTGGTCTTATGACATGAAATGAAATGTGTCATCTTTGAAAATCTATCCACGACCACAAATATGGAATCATGCCCTCTCTATGTCATCGGCAATCCAAGGACAAAATCCATACTAATTTTCCCCCATAGCCTCTCAGGTACAGGTAATGGATGATACAATCTAGTATTTTGACTTGTTCCTTTTGCCATTTGACATACTCTAAAACTTTGTACAAACTCCTTCACATCTTGTTGTAACTGTGGCCAATAATAATTCTCACTAATAAGAGAAATGGTCTTATCTCAACCAAAATTTCTAGCCAATCCTCCACTATGCTTCTCCTTGATTAGATTCTCTCATAGAATTTCGTGGAATGCACAATTGGTTTCCTCTAAACAACATCCCATCTTGGATTAGGAAATCCAACCATCTTGTCCTATCCAATGTAACAAGTTCCAAACTAGCCTTCAGAGCTTGTGAAAAGTCTAGATCTCCAAGATACAAACTATTGAGTTCATTCAACCCAACAACTTCTATATTCATCTCTATGAACAAATTTTTCCTTCTACTCAAGGCATCCACAAATCTGTTTGACCTTCCACTCCTATGTTTCAAAACAAAAGTATAAGTCTGCAAAAACTCAACCCATTTTAAGTGCCTTTAATTTAACTTTCCTTGACTATTGAGATACTACAAAGCTTGGTGATTAGTATATAAAACATTTTTTTTTGGCAACAAATAGTGTCTCCATTTCTTCAAAGCCTAAACTATGGCGTAAAACTCTTGATCATAGACAAAATATTTCTTCTTAGCATCATTTAACTTCTCACTAAAATCAGCAATAGGATTACCTTTTTGACTCAAAATAGCTCCTATGGTAGTGCCACCAGCATCACAATCTACCTAAAAGACCTTATTGAAATCTAGAAGTGCCAAAACAGGTTGCTCTATAACTTTCTTCAACATACCAAAACTTTTGGATGCTCTTGCAGTCCACTTAAACTCTTTTCTATCTGTTCTCATTGCTTCAGTTAAAGGTGCACAAATACTACTAAAATTCTTAATAATTTTTTTGTAAAAACTTGCTAGAACATGAAATGACCTTACCTCTATAACATTCCTTGAGGCATGTCATTCAACGATAGCTCTCACCTTCTCTAGATCCATTTTAAGACCCTCTATTGAGACAACAAATCCCAAATACACCAACTCTCTTCACAAAACTACATTTCTTCAAATTAATCAACAACTTCTCCTCCCTTAGCTTCTCAAAAACTCTTTGGATATGCATCAAGTGCTCTTCTAATGTCTTAATAAAAAATCAAAATATCATCCAAATAAACAATAACAAATTTTCCTAAATTCTTTTTCAAGGCCTCATTCATAAGCTGCATAAATGTTCTCAATGCATTGGTTTTCCCAAAAGGCATGACTAACCACTCATATAAGCCCTCTTTGGTCTTGAAGGTTATCTTCCATTCATCTCCTTCTCTAATTCAAATCTAGTGATAACCACTCTTTAGATCTATCTTCATAGAGTACTTAGCTGCACTCAAACAATCCATGATGTCATCCATCCTTAACAAGGGAAATCTATACTTGATGGTGATCTTGTTGATGGCTCTAGAATTTGTACACATCTGCCATTCCCCATCTTTATTTGGTTCTAGTACTGTAGGTACTACACATGGACTCAAACTCTCTGATCAATCCCTTCTGCAATAACTCTTGCACTTGTCTATTCAACTCTTCATTCACTATTGGAGTCATACAATGAGCTGCCGTATTTGTAAAACTAGCTCCAGGAATCAGGTCCATCTAATGACTAATCTTTCTTATTGGAGGAAAACCTTCAGGTATGTTATTAGAAATAATAGCTTGAAACTCATTCAAAATATTTGAAACGTCTACAAATACCTCACTAGGATCTTGTTTATAAACTCTAGGGATCAATGAAAAACACATGCTCATGTGTCATACCTTCTAGGAATTTTCTTCCATCAACCAAAAAAATTATTGCATTACTGCATACCTTTTCTTCTGCCTCCCTCAAGGGGTTCAACTTATGACAACTGTCATCCTTTGTCAAGGAATAGGTGTCAGCATGTCCATCATGTACTACTCACCGATCAAACTGCCATGGTTTGCCCAACAACATATGGCAAGCATCTATAGGCATAATATCACACAATACATCCTCATGGTAATTTCCAATCTTGAACTTTACCAAACATTGTTCATTTACCAAGGCTTTATAGTCCTTCTGCAACCAAGCAATTTGGTATGGGTTTGGATGCCTTCTTCACTCCAACCACAACTTACTAACCATCTCTTTTGAAACAAGGTTATCTAAACTACCTGCGTCAATAATAACTTTGCAAGCTTTACCTTTACATTCACATCTAGTGTGAACAAATTCTTCTTTTGAGTTGCTTCCTTCTTATTCAGCAAGGCTCTTCTAGTAACAAGAACCTCTCCTCTTTCTACATCCTCAAAATGTGAAGACTCAACATCTTCATCAACATTTGCAACTCATGCATTACCCTTAGGTCTTCTATTTGTCCTTCCTTGATGTTGAGGACACTCATAGGCTCTATGTCCTTCTCCGCACTGGAAATAGGTTCCATGAAAGCCTCATATTCCTAGTCCTCATCCAGATCTTCCTCTTCCTCTTTGGTCTCCATTATGTTGATCATGAGGAAGGTAGGTGTTATCTCCTTTCTTGTTCTAGCGGCTACTGGATCTTTCACGCTTCTTTCAATCTTCATTTCAACCTCCATATGACTGTCCACTAGTCTTTCCACCACGACCCCCACCTCTTTGCTTGATTTCAAATCTTCTATTCAACTTTTCTTCTACCTTCAAAGCAAACTCATATGCATCTTCAATGGTAGAAAATATTACCAGACCCAACTCTTCTTGAATACTCGGCTTCAACCCATTTATGTAACAGGAAACTTTCTCCTTATTGGCCTTAGAATAGCCCGTTTTGATCAAGACACAATAGAATTCTTTTGTATACTCCTTGACGGATATTCCCACTTGTTTCAACCCCTGCATCTTCTTCAACAAATCTAGCTCATAATCCACAGGAATGAACTGTCTTTTTAATTTTTCCACCATACGATCCCATCTTGTTATTTTCTCTTTTCCTCTTCGATTTCTTTCTAGTTGTACCTCTTTCCACCAAATATTTGCATCACCCTTTAGCTTGGTCTTTGAAAATTTGACCCTCTTGAGATCTTCCACTTCATACTCAAAGTACTCCTCTATATCGTTCATCCAATCAATCAACTCTTTTGGGTTAAGATTTCCAGAAAATGTAGAAACATTGATCTTTGGCCTTCCCAATTTTGGAGATGGCCTTAAATAATCTAACTTGCTCTAGATCTACTGCATCTTGTTCTTCTTCGAACTGTTCCTCATTTTTAGCTTCATCTTCACTTTCATCTCCTCTTCTTGGCTCAAACCCTCGACACAACTCCTTTTGTAGTGTTTGAACTTATCTCTGCAGGGCTCTAAAACCCTCTTCTAGTACCATAACATTCCTTCCACCACCACAGTTTCTTCATGGAGGCGTTCTGATCACTTTTCTCAAAAACCCACAACCATAATTCCTGGTGCAAACTGCCTCACGTTTGGCGATCTATTTACACACTCAGGAAAACCTACTCTAATACCACTTGATAAGGGTTACACCACCCGAAAAACACACATAACACAACAATAAATACCAACACAAAAGATATGAGATAGAAAATAACTCACTTTCATTTATTTTCAGAAAATAAAATTACAAATTCAAAACTTACATGCTATAGCCTCATGGGCTTGATTCATTACAATCTACGCTAATGGAGCCACCTTCTACAACCCCCACTTAACCCTTTTAATTTTACCCAATAACCACCCTAGAATGTTTTAGAAAGTGTACTTTCTCTTTTGTTTTGGCGCTGAAATTCTCGTCATTTTATTTCTTTCCTAGGAAGATATTTTAATGAAAATCACTTTTTAGTGGGACAACTTCTCAAGGCCACAACTTTTGATTCGACCATCAAATTCTCAATTGTAATATATCATTGGAAAGCATATGAAGAGATCTACAACTAACAATTGTCAAATCTAAAGTATTAGAGATTTTGCACCCTATTATGAGGCTTTGAAGGGCCTCAATTTTTAGTTTTAAACTTCATTAGAGAAATTCCTTGGGATGAAAATTTAATATATTCCAAACGGTACAGGATTTTGAGATGATTCTTTCACCAAAAATATTATTTTTTGATTCCACTCATTGGAGTCAATTTCCGTTACCATACGATCTGAATAAGTCAAGTTACTAAAAATAGCATGTGACTTTCTGGCTATTTCAAACTTCTAGCTATCTCAAAGACTACATGAGTTGTCATGGGTCCCAAGACAACTAAGGAAACTACAAACAAATGAAATACAATATTTTTGGGTGATGCAAGATTTCCCTTACACCACTAGATGCTCCTGCATCAAACACTCAGGGTAATTTGAAAAGTAACTCTGTCACTTCCCAAATCTTAAAGGGAAACCATGATGGTTAACCTCAGCTTCAGATAACCATGATGAATGTTCAACAAGCCTTCCTCTCCATTTCACCAAGTACTTTGCATATTGTATGTAACTTTTACTTCTACCCACACGGCTATACATAATTTATTCTATCTCTTCCTTTTCTGACATAGGTGTTGGAATGTTCCATTGTGCCTCTGTTAATTCGTTCTCCTTAACTCCATGATATTCTATCAAATCGGCAATGTTAAACACAAGTAAAACATGAATCTCACTTGACAACTCTACCTCATATGCATTTCTTGAATCATGCTTCTTTAGGATCTTGCATGGTCCAAACTTCATCTTTAACTTATTGTATGTACCAACTGGAAACCTATGCTTTTGCAAATGAACCATGACTTCATCTCATACCTGAAACTCCTTATACCTCCTTTTCTGATCTACCTTATCCTTCTACTAAGAGTTTATCTTATTGATATGCTTCTTCACCTCGTCATACAAATTTTTCAAGTGCTCAACAAAATCTTCAGCCTTAGCACTACTCTTCTCTCCTTTATCCATCTTTTTCAGTTCAAAAGCATTCCTTGAACTACTCCCATATACAATCTAGAATGGTGATTTACCAGTGCTCTTGTTGATAGAATTGTTATAAGCAAATTTTTCCTGTGGTAAAATCAAATCCCATCCCTTTGGTTTATCTCCTACTAAGCATCTCAGCAAGTTACCCAAACTCCTATTCACAACCTACGTTTGTCCATTAGTTTGTGAATGGTGCACAAAACTGAACTTAAAATTTGTCTTCAACTTCTTCCATAATGCCCTCTAGAAATAATCAACAAATTTGGTATCTTTGTCTAACACTATACTCTTCGGTAGACCATGTAGTCTCACCACCTCTCTAAAAAATAACTCTGCAATATGAACAACATCACTAGTCTTATGACATGGAATGAAATGTGTCATCTTTGAAAATCTATCCACCACCACAAATATGGAATCATGCCCTCTTTGTGTCCTCGACAATCCAAGGACAAAATCCATACTAATGTCCTCCCATGGCCTCTCAGGTACAAGTAATGGCTTATACAATCCAGTATTTTAACTTGTTCCTTTCGCCATCTAACATACTCTACAACTTTGCACAAACTTCTTCACATCTTGTTGTAACTGTGGCCAATAATAATTCTCACTAACAAGATAAATGCTCTTATCTCAACTGAAATGTCTAGCCAATCCTCCACTATGCTTCTCCTTGATTAGATTCTCTCTCATAGAACTCTGTGCAATGCACAATTGGCATCCTCTAAACAACATTCCATCTTGGATTAGGAAATCCAATCATCTTGTCCTATCCAATGTAACAAGTTCCAAAAAAGCCTTCCAAGCTTTTGCAAAGTCTAGATCTTCAAGATACAAACTCTTGAGTTCATTGAATGCAACAACATCTATATTCATCTTTACAACAAATTTTTCCTTCTACTCAAGGCATCTGCAACTCTGTTTGACCTTCCACTCCTATGCTTCAAAACAAAAGTATAACTTTGCAAAAACTCAACCCATTCTAAGTGCCTTTAATTTAATTTTCCTTGACTATTGGGATACTGCAAAGCCTAGTGATTAGTATATAAAACAAGATCTTTTGGAAAAAAATAGTGTCTCCATTTCTTCAAAGCTTGAACTAAAGTGTAAAACTCCTGATCATAGACAATATTTTTTCTTAGCATCATTTAACTTCTCACTAAAATAGGCAACATGCTGACCTCTTTGACTTAAAACAACTCCTATGGCAGTGCCACTAGCATCACAATCTACCTAAAAGACCTTATTGAAATCTGGAAGTGCCAAAATAGGTTGCTCTGTAAATTTCTTCTTCAACATATCAAAACTTTTGACTGCTCCTATAGTCCACTTAAACTCTTTTCTATCCTCTTTCATTGCTTCAATTAGAGGTGCACAAATACTACTAAAATTCTTAATAAACTTTCTATAAAAAGTTGTTAATGTTAAAAGATGTCAGACAACTAAGAGGGAGGGGGTGTGAATTGGTTGCTACAAAATTCCAACTTAAAACTTTAACACTTATCAATTCCACAACCATACTATTCTATTTTTAAGTATAGGCATGAACCACAAATAACAAAAAGTAAATCAATACCATAAACACCAAATTTTTATGTGGAAAACCCAAGGAGGAAAAAATCATGGTGAGGATTAACTCACAATATAAAGTAGTTTTAATATGAAAATAAAAAGGATCGCTTCCCTTAAAGGACTCACTGTCCAGATACAAAAGCTCACTGCTTACAAGAGAGGCTCACTGCCTACAAAAAGACTCACAAAACAAAATTGGGATTTATAGCCAAAATGAACTGAGAATAATGCACCTAACTAGCGTTGATGTAATTTTGGTGATGCTCAATAGACTAACTTAACACACTTCATTATTTTCACTCACTTTCACATTTGCTATTGCCTCATCGATTACACACTTTTAATCTTCAACCCTGTCCAATATATATAGTTGATTCATCTGCAAGCATCAATTAGGTCGGCCTAACTAGATGCACTTCATATTTAAAAATACTAAGTGTCGGCTCCAAGTATTCACAAAATATTTCTAAAAATTAATTCAAACATCCAACACGCTACATCATGTCAACATAGACCTAAGACAGGTTGCACATATATTTGCATAGAAAAATTAATTCATTGTATCACAATTAACCTAAGTCGGCCAGGAATAGACTTCAATGCAAAAAGCAATAAACATTCTATTGGTTGCCACAATGTCGTACGAGCACCAGAGCACATAATATTTTGAACATGCATGCCTTCAATAACCATAATTAATTTTCCAAAAACTGTAAGCAATAATTGTCAACTATAGCGGAATGCAAACTAGAATACCAGAGAGTGCAACTTGAATACTGATTCAAATATCAAACCAAAATACTAGATCATGCACTGACTTAGACTTACATCCACAATATGGTGACATCAATGACAACACAAAACTGTAGAGATAGTCATTCTTCTCTATTCTTCCAACAATCTCCCCCTTTGTCATTGATGGCAACATGTGCCAAAAAGAAATATTCAAAAACTTCTTCAATCTCTCAAAACTCTCCCCCAATTACTCCAATCTCCCCCCCTTTGACATCAATGGCAAAGGGCGGCCAAAAAAGGATGTAAGCATGGTGACATCAAAATTTACAAAAAGATTCCAATTCTTCAAAAACTTTCAGCCATCAAAAAAATTTCAAACAACAATTCAATTAACTTTATTATATTCAGATTCCTTCTCCTCTTCCTTTTCTTTTTCGCAAAAACAAACAAAATAATAGAAATTGAGCATTTAGGATTAGAGTAAAAATGACAATTTTCACCTCAAACACCTTCTTGTACCTTTCTTTGAGAACTAGACCCAACTTCTCCCAGTTAAATGTAGTTGAATCCATTCTTGTGCAGATGCTTTCCAATAAGCCCAACAAAGTAAAAGAAGATGACCAATATGAACACTATTTTTCAACATCTTTTGTGTCAGTAAGTACTTTGGAAAGATGGTCCAATCGAACCTCAACAATCTCCTTTAGGAGCCAAAAGGTCTTTGTAATCAGTTTGTTGGTTGAATATTTTGTAAACTTAGGAGGTTTAGCAAAATGGTGATTTCAACACAGTGTGTGAGTTAAACTCTCCTATTTAAGGGAAGGCTCCCCCTATCTAAATAACTAAAAACAAATATGGGTGTGACGATAATCTCTCCTCTTGTTTCAGGAAAGACTAAACTCTTTTATCTTCACAGAAAAAGTAATTTGGACTTTTAAATAGATTTTAACAGTAGCTTGCAATAGATTCAGTAGAAAGGAAATGAAGTTTCCTGAAAGCTCAAAGACTTCCGTCACTTCCTTCGGGACGGGAAAACAACCTCAAGCGCAAAGTCTTGAAAATTTGCAATCCTATCTACCCTTTTAAAGATAATTCTAATGATAATATACAACGTATGACAGTACAAAGTCTATGAATATGATGTATCTATTAACTACTTATGAATTGGAGTCGTCACGAGCACAAAGACTTGTAATTCTTCTTTAACTTCTAAACTATGAATTCAATCTTCAACATTTACAGCACAAAGTCTGAAAATATTTTAATTGAAGCTCTTTCTAGCAATCTTCTACAATCTCCAAATGATCACAAAGTAATGCTCCAAAATGACAAAAGAACACAATGGAAGCAAAGTAGGATTTCAACACAAAGTCTGAAATCTGTAACTCTTTGATATTATTTGAAAAAGATAAACTTATAACTATAAAGCTCAAAGTCTTTATGAGTATAAAATTTTGTAGAATTTTCTTACTTGCTAAAAAGATATATTTACAAAGGACCCTCTCAAGTATTTATAGAAGAGAGGTCATGAGAAAAAGGTGGGAGGATCCCAACTAACTTGGGAAATTCTCTCAACCACCAACTACTTGCAATTGACTTGTAACTTGTTTTCATGTAATTACATTTTACAAAAATGCAAGTGAAAGAAACACTTGCAATTACAATTTTTGCTTTCACATGTAACTTGTCAAAACAAAATACATAAAACATTACAGAAGTAAACTATATGTCATCCTCTATCGATGAAGTCATCATGTTGCTACAAACTGCTCTTTAATCAACTATATTTTCCTTTTCACAATTTTTAAATGTCTTGATTCACCGTCCTATCTCAATAGACCTGTATAGGACTGCCTTTGCATGTTACTAATTTCCATAGGTAAGAAGATCTTTTGATGAAGAATATCCTTTTTAAATATCTCTTGGAAATATCATCACTTTCTCTTAACATGAATGTCCTTCATTTTGTTCAATTATTCTTTACTCTTCATAGATCTCTATTTAGCTTTCTTGTGATATCCTTGCACATATCTGTGATCTATCTTTTTACTTCTAAGACTCTTGAAAGTCTGCACTTTAGGATTGTTGCTGCTTCTCTTCACGAATCAATTCCTCTTGCATTTTGATGGAAACATCTTTCTGATAGGTCATTTCAACATGATTGTTGTAGAAGTATGCCAGCACAAAACATTTCAACAGTTCTCCTCCACAAACCGTCTACAAAATTGCTTCAACATTAGTTATATATGCACGAACTAACTCTCTTTTGTATTGGCAATTATGGTAATAGAAAAGACGATGTGGATTTTCCCTCTTGAAAAACCAATTCATTCTTCAAATCTTCATGTTCAGGTCTGCAACTTTGTATGATTGTTCCTTAGCATAGAACATTCATTACAAGTGACTTGTAATTTGGGATTTGGAAGAGACATTGCAAGTGAATACCAACTTGTAAAGAGTAATTTCTTGATTGCAAGTAGGAGGAAATAGGAAACCATTGCAAGTTTATTTCCTTGTGCTAACTTGTTGCATTTTAGACAAAAATGCCCTACTTGCAATTGATTGGAAAAATCTCGATTTGCTTTCTAGGGCATAATTTTTATATCTTTTTCTTCTTTTCAAGGAAATGGGAATGAGATGAAGTGGAAGAAGATGAATGACATGGAAATGGAATGAAGGATGTGAATGAACGGTGAATAGAATGAACGGTGAATAGAATGAAAGGTGAAGAGATATTACGACGAATGAAAGATAACTGAAAATAAGAAACACGTTTTTGAATGGAGGGCAAAATGAATGCATTATCAGCTGAAAGAATATTTGAATGAAAGGTGAATAAAGGGCGTATGGAAATGGAATGAAAGAAAAACACATATAAAATGAAGGCGAGTGAAGAGAACATGTTTTTATAAAAACGGTTTTGAATGGGAGTGATAAACGAAATACAGAAAAACACATTTAGAAATGGAATGGTAAATGAGCGAATGAAGAGAACGCGTTTTTATAAAAACGTTTTCTTCTTTAAACAAAGAACATTGGAATCAAAGGCAAAACGCATGAATGTAAATCACATTTTTCATACAAAGATGATAAATAACAAAAAAATGTTATAAAGAAATAAGGAAATAAGCAACATACCTGAAAATGGGAAGAAAAACGAAGAAGAAAACCCTAGGCGCGTTTACAAACTTAGAAAATGAAAGAGATTTGAATACAAATAGTCAAAAGTCCGATTTAAAGCTCCTGGATCTATAAAATCTGCTTGGAACAAGGAAGACAAATGAAATAGGACTCGAACTGCTCTGATCAAGAATGGCGTCGGACTTTTTAAAGCTCTTTGCAAGTGATTCAACATGAAATCGATTCTTTGAGGTATTTGCAAATAACTGTGTAAAATCGGGCTTTTCAAAAGTCTCTGCAAGTGCCTTTTAGTGAAATCGGGCTTTTCAAAGACAAATGCAAGTTTTGACAAAATCGGACTTTTAAAATGACATTGCAAATATTTTAAATAAATTCGGACCTTTTTAATCACTTTACAAGTGAAATCGGGCCTTTTAAAAGACTTTCCAAGTGCTTTTAATAAAATTCGGGTTTTTGAAATGTCATTGCAAGAAATCGAGGCTTTTTTATCACTTTACAAGTGAAATCGGACTTTTTACATGCTATTGCAAGTAGAACAAAAGAAAATCGGGTCTTTTGAATGCTATTGCAAGTCACTTTAAGAAAATCAGAGTTTTTTGAAGTCTTTACAAGTCAACATAAGGAAAATCGGAACTTTTAAAGGCTATTACAATCACTAGAAAAAAAAAGTAACTTGTAATGAACTTAAAAAGTTCCTATAATTGCAAATGCTTCAAAAAGTTCCTATTAAAGACATTAAAATAATATTTAAAAAGTAACTTGCAATGACGTTCAAAAACTCCTACTTGCAATGATGTCAGGAAAACCCGAATTTGACCAAAAACACACTAAAAATGACTCAAAATTTCACGAAAACGAAGAATGCATAAAAAGTGGTAACCCAAAGGATTAAAGACCTAAAATTGAGATTCGCTAATCTTTGCACCTCGTAAAACATTCCTTAGAAGAGAAAATCTTCAAAAATTTTCAAAATTTTGATAGGTTATCCCAATTTTTAACAAGTCAAAAATGAGGGACAACACAGTTCAACTTGCAATTCTCCAACTCTCAGCGTTTGTTTCCCTTCTTCATCTTCAAAGATATCAAAGTTCTTTCTAATGTCGTTCACTTTGGATTCAATTGATTCAATTCTACTTCTAAAATTATCTACTACAGTAGGCCACCAAAGACAATATTTGCAAATATCTTATATTTATTTAATGCACTTCTTTGTTTCCACAATAAGTTCAGATAGTCTCAACTTTGCTTTAATACATCTCTTTTCAACCAAGGCTTCAAACTTGCATCCTTCTGAACCTTCAAGCAAAATTATTTCTTCAACAATCTCAACTAAATTTTTTGGTAGGGAGTTAGAGACAATTGATACATCAATACCTTTTCGAAGTAGATATTCTACCAGAGCATCATCAATTTTCAATCTACCAACAGGAGAGGCTGCATTCCATATCTCACCAATCTTCTTCATTTTTCCTTTAACCAACATAGTCTAGATGTCATTTGGATTAGCAGATTTGGATCCAAGCAGAGATGCTTTTTCCTTTTCTTCTGAAAAGAATATGATGTCTTCAAACATAACTTTTCTTTTCTTCAGTTCCTGCGGGGAATCACCAATAACAACTTCCAATTCTCTTTTACTGGAGGATGAACCCACTTCAAACTGGCTCAATGTTGTCATATCGAAGCAAAGATTTGTTTTCAAGGATGTGAAATAAGATTTGCACATATTTACATTAGCTGACAGTGCTTCTAGATATTTGTAGACTTGTCTCCCAATAGGAATATCGGATTCCCACACAACATTGCCTTTCCTGGTAGGGAACTCAAAAAGTAAAACACCAAGCACACAAGCAAAGATCCAAACCGAAAGGGATAACCCTCAACCATCGACATTCGAACATTTTCAGAAAGATTCTCAAGCAATATACCACACAAATCAAATTGCCTATTCTCCTTAACCATCATATGTGCAATATAAACAGCAATAATCAATGTTGAACCTTCACGATTTCTAAAATAGATTTTGTAAGAAACACCATACACAACATACCTTACAACCAAATCCTTGAGAGTGTTTATCAATAGGGCTCAAAGGTCTTTACTAATGCCAGTCAGTTCCTCCACATCTTTGTACTTCACAATTTAATTTCCAAGAAGATCCCCAATACTGCATAAGCCAATAATCGCTTTGATCGCTTCCTTCAAGATTAAGTAGGGTTTGTTCAATACAATATTGTTGTTCTTGAAACAATTCAACAAGAACAAAATAAACTCTTTATCAGCAAACCATGGAAATTCTCTTCACAAATCCATACCTAGGGTTTTTATGCTCTGTAATTCTTCATTCAACCCTAATTCCATTTATTTCATCTTTCTATGATCAAATTCTTCCAATTCAACTCCTTTCAGCTTTAGTGGAATGACACCACTTGATTCTCAATCCATTTTTGCGCTTCTTTAGTGGAATGACACCACTCGATTCTCAATCCATTTTTGCGCCTTTTTGAATTCGTTTATTGAAACCTCTTCATTTTTCTTCTTCCCCTTTTGCAAATTAAGAAAAGATTCTAAATTACCCATGACAATTTCTTTGAATTTCCTTCAAAATTACTTCAAGCTCACTTCAGGGCACCTTCCAAGTTCTTCAAATGCTCAATTAATCAATAAGACTCACAAATTTCAACTTATACACCATTGAATTTACCCTAAAATGCATCAAATGCAGCAGGCATCAAAAAGTTGCTAAAAACATTCTCAACACAGAAAACCCTAGTTCAGTCTGCACAACATCATGACAACATGTTTTCTTCCGATTCTTTTTCCAAAGCCTCTGATTCTTCATTCTTCGCATTTCACCCTCATGCCAACCTCTGACACGCCATTTATCTAGGGGGTTTTTATGATTTTTTGATAATGCTCCCTCTAAGACCATGCTAGGTCTAATTCCCAGAGGATTCATCTATACCAGATGAGAGCATAGACACATCCGTAGCTTCAAGTTTTTCTTCTTTTTTCTTCTTCTATATCTTATTTATCTCTTGCTTCATTTCTTCTTTGTCAACCTTCTTTGCTAGATCATTCTTCTCTACCAAAGCGAGCTTTTTTCCTTTCTTACTTTTACAAATCTTTGAAATATGTCCAAGTTTATTGCAATTATAACAGACAACACTTTTCTAATTACTTTGACCTCCATTACTTCTCGACCTACATTGATTTGTTTTATGTCCAAATTTGTTACAAGTATAGCAATAGCCATAAAAAGATTGATTCATTTTGCCTACATTAAATATGTTCCTCATTACCCGACTAATCATTCTCACCTGAGATCTGCATTTAGTAGCTTTATGTCCTGCCTTTTTACATTCAAAACATTGTTTGGTGAAGGCCATACAATTTTGGACCCAACTTATGCTTTAGAAGCTATGAAACCTTAGATTCTCTAAAATGGTTCAAGTTACTGTATTGGTCTTTCCATGAACTAGAAAAACATTTAGTGGTCTCCTACTTTTCAATGTTAGAATTATTCTCTTATGAAGAAATCCTTGGGTTTATTCTTTGAGATTTTTCAAAAAGAAGATCAAAACACCTTGGATATCTTCTATATAACTAATAGGAATCTATTCTTCTAGAATGAATTCAAGGCTCAATTTCAATTTTTAACCAAGATCAATAAACCTTTGACACAATTATAGAAGCCATCCTGGGTGATATGATTCACAAAATTGGTATTATATCATTTGAACTTTGGTTGAAAGATTGTAAATGGTATCCAAATACTACTTTTCATAATTATAAACCTTGAAGAGGGTATCATTGAATTTCCCCTCATTTTCTCAAGGTGTCCACCTTGAATCAATGGTGGTGGCATTTGTGGTCACTTGTGTTAGTCTAGCAACACAAGCTCCACACCATATGGTCAACAATGTTGGAAGCCTAAATTGGCCCACTTTTCATGGTGTCTTCTATTTCAAGGCCTCACCATTAGTTCTAGATTATCCCCTTTGGGAATTCTTGATCCTAGTTTCCATTTTCTTGGATGTCAGAGTCTCTCAAGTACATCTAATTATTTATAAAGCTTGGGATGCTTGGTCTGGGATACATGACTTATTCAGGCCATTTAGACCTGATTCATTTTACATAAAATATTTTATGAGGGGACCTCATAAATTCATTCAAATATGGCATGCTTTCAAGGTTGAGATGTTATTTAGTAGAAGAAATTATATATATATAGAGAGAGAGAGAGAGGGCGGGGGGAGCGGGACAGGGGGGAGCGGCCGGAGGATATTATATTAATCATCACTTTTTTATTTATGCTAAATCTATGATTTGTTCTAATGTGTTACTAAAAATTAAAGTGTAAGAAAATAAATTTGGACTTGTGGTGGCTCACTTACATGTGTTATAGGATCACTGGGGTAATTCAATGTTTTCTTAGACAAAGCATAACAGTACATACATACAAAAGGTAAGCTGACACAAAAAAATTGATAAAATCACGTCAATGAATTAGTTGTAGAATTTCTATACTAATTGCAGATCAATGCATCTCCTGTAAAGAATCGGCATAGAAATTTGTGGAATCCTACACATAACCATCAGATATACATGTCTGCTCATGAACATCCTGATAGAAAACCCCCACAAAAACTCCCATCAATTAGGATAGTACACTCAATCCTATAATGCATAAATCTAACATCCATGCAGTCGTTTACAGCTATACACGATGTGCAATTACAGTCAAAAACAAAGATCTGAGTACAAGTGGAAAGCAGGGGTAGCAAGAGCTACAGAAAGAAAGAAAAATTAAATTAAAGCCAAAGGATGTGTAATGGAAATATTGTTTTGATGAAGAAGTATAATTATAAACAGTCATCAAACAACACTGGCTACGCGCAAATATGAGACAGGCCTAGATTTATTAAAATTAAAATTACAACTACAATAACTGAATCTAATTCACTTTCTACAGCTAGTTTATGCAACTGCTGCTTGATGTTCCTCTTCTTGACCCCATTCCCTCGGCCACCAACTTGGCCGTACAACTTCAACCTTAACATTCTCCAGGCCTTTCAAATTCAAACGATTAGAATTTTTCAGGGCTGCTTCTAATCTCAAAAGAGCAAGACCCCTAGATCCAAGCACTGTTGTAACAGTGCCAACTGCTTTTCCAGAATCTGCATTAATTAACTCGGATTTAGGTGCAACTTTTTGCTGGATCTCTGTGCATGAACAAAAGTTTCATCAAACATTACTCTAGACTCATGCACGCATGCACACACAATGAAAGCACAAGAAGTAATTTTGGCACAATCGAAAAAGATATCTGAGAAGATGGAAACAAAGCTCCTCCATAGTTTCTCCTAGAAAAAGACTACATTTACAATTAAATCTTAATGGGTATCAAGACTTACCTTCTCCACTATCTACTCTGAAATTGACTGGTAATATTCGCTTGCGAATTACACCACGGTGATGAGTTCGAGCCACCAACTCTTGGCCAACATAACACCCCTTTTCAAAGCTTATAGCATTTAATCCTGCCAAATTGTACTCAAGAGGGATTGCTTCACCTGTACAAAATAAATCAATCCAGCTTCAGATAGTTTACATGACATGTATTTCACTGAGGTGCTAATATGAGACAGATAATATGAGTTTAGAGGAGAAGTGGATGCACACTTCCACATTTATGAATGCTAACACAATAATGAGAACACACATTCAGTCAAATGATATTTCAATTTAAGATGGAGAAAGGTTTGTGATATATAGACATCCAGAATATGCACAAAAGAAAATCAAGGATATACTAAACCTATTGTAAGCCACTATATCACAGCATTCAGACTGGATTTCAAATTCAATAAGCAAAAGATTTGGAAGTATTTTATATTAAAATTGTTTCATATTAACATTTTAACAAACTAAAAATCATATATACAGGCTGGCAATAAAATAGATCCAGAAGGTGTTAGTTATCCTTGGAAAATAGGATGTCTTTACAAGATACTCGAGCTAAGATCTTGTAACAACAAAAAAAATGTCAGTACAGGTGCCTCTCAACAGGCATACTTGTTTTTGACAAACAACAAAAAGGGATATTCATATTACAGACAATATTTCACAAAGTTGGATAATCAAAACCTAAGTCACCAGGTTCAAATTCGAATTTGAGTTCGACAACATTCAAATTCGGATAAAATTCGGCAAGGAAAAAATTCAAAAAGTAAAAAATTCAGATTAAATTCGTCTTATGTAATTTACTTTTATTTTTATAAATATAAGTAATATATCCACAAAATTGTCTAAAATAAATTAAATAATATTAATAGTATATAAAAACTAGTAAATATTATATATACTAAAAATATATATGATGTAATATATTTTCTCATATATATAATAAATAATATATATAAGTACAAAATGATTTATTACATATTAAATAATATTAAAATATATCAAAAGTTAAAACAAAATATAAATTAATAATATTCGGTTAAATGATATTAAATTTAAATATATTAAATGTTAAATTTTTTTAATACAACATTAATAAAAATGTACATGATTTAAATATTTTATTGAGACATAAATAAACAAAGTAATTATGGCCGGCGATTTGTCACTAATCTCGGGAGTCAGGGAGCTGCCATTCAATCGTAGTTTGGGGCTTGCCAACTATGGAGGCTACGATGAGGAGGCTTGCCAACAATGTCAAGGAGCATCAAGGGACTTCGCCCAACTCGATCAAAAGAGCCACCAAAATGAAAAATCCGACCTCAGCAAAAGCAAACAAACAAACAAAGAAACCTGCTTGCCTTTTGGAAGTCATCAAGACGACTTTCAAAATGAATGAAATCTGGTGAGGTTTGAGCCCTGCTTCCAAAGGAAGTAATGCAATAGATTGTTGTTAGTTGCTACAGGTGCGTGCAGTGAAACGACCACCAGGAGAGTGCAAAGAAAAGAAGCCCACGGCCATGGTGGCCCCAAGGATAGCGTCCTAGCTTCTCTGTTCACCCCAATCCATTCCTTTGAATTTTCCCTACGAATTTGCTTGAATATCAACAAATCTCATGCATTTGTGAAGGATTTGCCGAATTTCAAATTTGAAGCTTCAGATTCGGCGAATGTGGTGACATAGATCAAAACAATCAATTTCAAATCCATCCAAACCCAGAGCAAAATAGATATTTGCTTGACCAGAGACCATCAGTTACCTCCGTTAGATATTTGCCCATGTTGATTTGATCTTTGATTTTGGCCACCATTTTTCAGTCCGTTGCAGACTTGTCAATTTGGAGCTTCCTAGTTCCTCCCATTTCTGAAGCAGCATTCATTTCAACTAATACTAGGGAAAGGAACAGGATTGAAATTTACCATGCAGTTTTTTGAAACATTATCCATGTAAGAAATTTCTCTTTGACGACTTCTATATTTTGCTTCTGACATGCTCAAGAGATGATAGATATAAGTTATATCACTAGAGACCATCAATTTTATGAGTAAGGAATGTAGTCGGTGTACAATGTCTATTATTATGCTTTGGTAATATTGGTTATCCGACTATGTATTAATCATTTGTATTAGTTGTTGTTGGCTTCTGATAGTTATAAGCATCAGTTGGCTAACGATTTTGTTTCTCTTAGCAACCATCGGGTCCTTTAAATACAATATCAGTTGGTTAACGGTTGTGTTTCTCAATGGATCACCAAGAAGAGTGGTATGATCTCGTCAGATCAACTTTGATCCTTGGCTGACCATCTGTAGGCTTCTTCTGTAATAATTTCAGGTGCCAATAAAGATATAATTTACGCATGTATCTTGTATGCATTGTCTTCTCCATTATTAATTCATGTATTTAATTTATGCCATTATTAATTCATGCATTGTCAGATTTGAGAGATTCATGCCATTAGACCCCAATAAAGGCGGGAAGAGACCACAACATGGTCAAGATCAAGAGATCAGGCGATCTTTAAGGATCATCGAAGAAAGAGAACAAAGGAGATGACTGAGGGGTGAAGTTGAAGAAGGTGAAGGGTCTCTAAGGGAAAGCCTGAGTCCACCCGAGAATATTAGTTGAAGCGTAAGCAGAAGCCATAGTTGGAAGAGAGAGTGAACTTTCACGACAAGAGAATGCATGAAGGGAGAGTGGGAAGAAATAGCACAACACCTACTGCTCCCCGATGAAGCGTACACCAACCTTGCCAACCTCGTCAACCAAATCGAAGATGTCTATAGTACTATACCATCAACGTCGTTGGATGAAGGGGAAAGCAAAGGAGAACCCACCAACCTTGCCATCGGCGAACTGTCCAGACCATCACCATTGAATGAAGGAGGTTCACCGTCAAGCGAAAGGGAAGGCCAGGGAGAACCTACCAACCCAACCATCTGAGAACCATTCGTACCATTAAAGTCAGCCGAAGGGGAAGGTGAGAGGGAACCTCCCGAGGGTCTAATAGAGACTATACGCCAGATTGAACACTGGACATTGACAAAAGAATCAGACATTGGAAGATTGGAGCTGAAAAAACCAAGACAAAGGGAGAACCAGAAGGACCCCGAAGACAGCCTGAGGGTGACGAATGCTTAAGAGGGACGAGTAGCAGATTGCAGTGTATCCAAGAGTGAAAGGAATGCACCAAAACGTACGAATCAAAAACCCTCCAAACAAGTTATCCTCACAAAAGGTGCATTGGAGAGGTAAGATGGTGACTCCGCCAGCACGTCTGAATGTGGAGCTGCAAAAACTCCCAAAGTTCGCCAAAGATGGGTTGGAGGACCCTTTACAACATTGTAAAACTTGCGAGACAGTCTAGATAGCAAATGGTCAAGATGACAAAACATATTGGCTAGGAGCACTTCCAGCAACTCTCAAAGGCGTAACGATTGATTGGTATACAAAATTAGACGTAGCGCACAAAGCCACATGGGATGCATTAAAAAGAGCATTCCATGAAGAATTCAAACTTTTAAGAGATGACAACAAAATTGTAGCAAAGATACACAACACGAGTAGGGAAAACATGAAAATGTACAAGCCTATAATCGTAGGCTAAAGAAGTTACTGGTGAAATTAGAAATCTAGCCAACCAATGGACTAAAGAAAAGATGGTTCATCAAATGAATGATTCCTTCGCTAATGAAGAAAATTAAAGTAGTGCCTCCGTTATCGTACACCAAAGCCTACAATTGAGCAATGGACATAGAAAGTGAAGATAAAATGTCCTCGCACAATAATAGAAAGACAGAGGAAGATGGAAGTTCAGATGACAATAGTGACGATGAATCAAGAACGGTACAAGCACTCTAGAGGGACATGCTCTGTATGATGAAAGAATTGAAGGTGGAGAAAGAAACCAACAAAGAAACTAATGAACTATGGTGTACTAAGTGCAAAATTGAGGGACACACAAAAGGTAATTGTCCTAAAAAGATGTTTTGTGAGATTTTCCAAGTTATGGGTCATTCAATAAAGGAGTCCCATACAATTTGAAGACCAGGAGTACACAAGTATACTTTACGTAAGGAGAGGAGTCCACTCCATCAATGCCACATAATGCATCTCTAGGCGGTTATTGAAATCAAAGAGGATGAAGCCAAATACAATATGACCCCAAAGGACGCCCTATCATACAATGTCGAAATTGTAGTGAATGGGGCCACTTTGCGAGAGACTACCAGAACAAGCAAGATAAAGTGCAATTACTATGCAAATGGTGTGGACCTGGAAACCATGAAGACACCCAATGTTTGAAGCAAAAGGCTAGTGTCAATATGATTGATGTAAGGCATAATAAAGTATTGGCCATTACTTGTGCCCAAGCAAAGAAAGTTGTGTATCAAAACCCACATACAAAAAAAAAAGGCTTCGTGAAGCAAGGGCCAAAGTGGAGAATGCTATGGAAACGACACCACTCAAATGCAAATGCAAGTATGATAACAAATCAACTACAATTCGAGAAAAATATTGCACAAGTACTTCAAGCTATTGTACCAATTAGAGTAGTGGATTTATTACAAAGTATTCTTGAACTTCGAAATGCTATTGTATCAGGGGAGAATGAGATAGTGCATGCTATGGTCCAACTAGAATCTAGTGAGAATGAAGAACCAATAACTAAACCTCCGCTATCGAGCGACCAAGTGATTGATCCACTGTTATTGACAGTTAACACGACAAAGAAACCAACAGTGGTGAATATGAAAATCCTTTGAAGGAATCTCACTAATACAATTATTGATGGCAGGTTGGGCATGAATGTACTTCTAGAAGACATTTGGAGAAGTCTTGGCAAGTCGACCATTTGGCTGCCAACTTTTCAATTGGTGGGTGCAAATCAACAACATATTAAGGTACTTGGAATTTTAATGGGACAAAAGGTAATTATTGTTACTCAAACATTTTTGAACTTTGTGGTCATTTCATTAAGGAAGAAAGCATACGACGCATTGTTAGGTCAGGGCTGGCTAGTGGTAGCCAAAGCCGATCACAATTGGAAAAAGAATACAATGCCCATTGAGAATAAGGGTTAGAAGTATATAATTGATTTAAAAAACCAAGCAGTCAATGAGGAAGTAACAACCTTGGATTCGTCAGATTCATACTCCGAAGAAGAATGGACGAAGAGTCAAGGTCCAATGGAACCAAACAATGAAGGAATTTTGGAGTTACAATCATGTTCAAACAATGAAACAAATTCCCTTTGTGACCTATTTCACTAGCAAATGGAGGACTATGAGGTATTTCCATCGACTTGTAATTTTCTGGAAGCTACGACTCTCATTGAAGAGCAACCAATGATAGTTTGTGTGCGGGATGCAATCCATGGTTGGCAAAAGACAATAGTTGCAACGGAGGTATTTGACTTTGCAAAGGAATGCAAAATAATTAATAGTACGCCACCGAGTACATTTAAAAGCTTGACTATAAAGTTTGATTATATTAAAAGGTCTAACCATATTATATGGTGAGAAAAGGACTCACTTGCACAACAAAAAAAAAGAATTATGTCATATGGCTGCTTTTCCTTCAATATACATCACATGGCCGCCATTCTACACTATACAACAATATATGAAGCCATTATATAGCAACATTGTATGCCACAATCAAAAGATTGCACAACCCCATTTGCTTGAGACTGCAAGATACATAGTACAACAAGCATATTTAGTACATCAATTGGCGAGGTGTATAAACTATAAATAATTTTGAACATAGACAAAAGAAGCTGCAAAAAAAAAAAACACAATATGATCCGCGCTTCATATTTTTCATTCAAATGCATCACAATTATATAGGAGTTTAATCTCCTACATTATAGGAAACTCATGAAACAACTTTCCCAAATATATTGAGTTGTTTTAACAACTCAACACATTCGTACCACTAATACAATAACCTATTTAACAAAATATAACATAATTATTTTATGCATCCTATGATGCAATATTCCTAACACCCCCCCATATTGCATCATTCTCCAAATGGAGATAAGCAAACCAACAATACTTGATGACCATGTTCAGTAGTCCACCCTAAGGTATGAGTAGGGACATACACATCTACTCATGAGAAGCAATAGTGGAACTACCCTCACTATGCTCAATATACTTTCATCCAAGGATAGGGACAAACACATCTACCCATGAAACCAAAGAAAGGGACTAACACATCTACCCATGGTATTAAAACAAGTTTGGATAGGGACAAACACATCTATCCAACATCAAAGTTATGAACAGGGACACACACATCTGCTCACAACAATTATGATTGGGGATAAACACATCTAATCATAATTACAAACTCGTGTGATTGCGAACAAACACTTCCAATCACTTACACCATCTTGTGAATGGGGACAAACACATCCATCCACAAACTATCACCAATTGTGATTGGGGGACAAACACATCCAATCACAAACAACCAACAATTGTGATTGGGGACAAACACAGCCAATCACATCGTAAAAATATTGAGAACTAAGTCCTTGTCGCATATGCAGCCACCATTATAGATCATTGCCACTTTGATCACAAATGTTATGAGATGGTTGCCACTGCCACCTGGAAACCAATCTTGGCTTTAGTCATTTTGGTCCAATTTGTTTGGTCACTAATGCAATTTCACGGCCCTGTCGCTAGTTACTAATGAGAGGTTGTTGAATGTCCTCCAGCCTCCTATACCTCCATCCTCCAGTTGATTTGCTACTTAGAAAATTTGGCTTTGAAGCTCAATTTTGCAATGCCCCCCCTCAAGATGGATGTCACATACAAGCGATAATGCATCCAATTACAACTGAGGCAATTATTTTTATTTTATTTTTGACACTTTTGATGACCATTAATGATTTGTGACTAATAGACTTTATTCTAAAAATATTAAACTTGACTTCATTGAACAAAACAAGATGACCAAAACTCTTAAAATTCCACTGTAATGTGCATTTTCAAAGGGCACAATGTGAGCAGCAAGAGGAAAGTAGCATGGCAATAAAGACCTCAATGCATCTAGAAGATACTCAATTAATCCAACCTTAATTTGACAAGCTCAAAGGAATATAATCAACTACTAAAAACAAAACTTTGATCTTGAATATATAGATACCTTGCTAGGCAATCTAGCAATTGGCACAATGTGAGTTATGACTATGATGATGTTGCAGACTCACGCTTTTGGTTCCTACGAGGAGGCTACCATGTTCACAAGGAATCAAATCGATCTCCCACTTGATAACTCTAATACTATGCACCACTTTAACTCAATGCCTTTATCGGTGATGAGAAGGAAGTGCTTTGCAGAAGTGATACTACACCTTGAAAAATTGATCAAGGACAACAATATTTCAGAAAGAACTCTGGAAGCCAAAAAATTACCCAAAATAGATGCATAAGCATTTTAAGTGCAGATTTGAATTGATGGCCTGCAAATGTGAAGAATGATAAAAATTTCTTTTTCCTCCCTCAATAGAGAGATCCTCAATTATGGTGCGTGAAAAGACAATGCAACAATTTGAGAAACCACAAGATTTGATCCTGTGAGATCTAGACGATTAGGCAATGCAGGCAAATATATCACAACTTTATTGATGCTCTTTGTGACTTGGATGATGTACTTACAATGATCCATATTTCTGTTGAGCGGGTTCACAGCTATTAAATATCATTTCATTTGAAACAACCATACTCTGCAATATTAAAGTGTGCATACCATAAAAGATGGCTTGCCTGCAGAAAAGGTTATTCTCACACATAGGAATCGGCTATGTTGAATCCCGCCAGATTGGAGCTCCCAGTACTACACAAAACAACAGAGAATTCCTTTTCAAGCAGTGTCCTATGAATGGCAGCAAATTTGTATTTGCCTTGCGGCAACTACACTAGACTCCCTCCAAAAAATGAATGGTTACATTCAAACTTTTGCAATCCTTAGTGGCAGTAGTTGTGTCTAAAAAGCTATGATCCCTTCTCATCTCCTGTGATCTGCCCTTTCACAAAGGCTGCAAACTCTCCATTTCTACAATCTTTTGGTGGTGCGTCACACTTCTGCAATATTTCTCATCGATCTGCACTTTATTTAAACAAATTTTGATTTGAATGGCGGTTCCACTATGCTTAACGACTTGGACAATATGCTTACGAAGCTCCTCCTTAGATCTCTCTTCAATCGATCTGGTGATAACAGGAATCTCTTTGAAGTGGCTCCCAAACAATCTAACTTGCAGGCCTTCACACGTTCAATAATAGCACAAGGCCTATGCTAGCTCAGAAAATCAAGCCAATATTTTCTCCTCCTTTCTAAATAATAGGCACAAAAAATAGTGTGGCTCCACTATGCTTAACGACTTGGACAATATGCTTACGAAGCTCCTCCTTAGATCTCTCTTCAATCGATCTGGTGATAACAGGAATCTCTTTGAAGTGGCTCCCAAACAATCTAACTTGCAGGCCTTCACACGTTCAATAATAGCACAAGGCCTATGCTAGCTCAGAAAATCAAGCCAGTATTTTCTCCTCCTTTCTAAATAATAGGCACAAAAAATAGTGTGGCTTTGATACCATGCAAATAATTTTGAACATAGACAAAAGAAGTTGCAAGAAAAATAAACACAATATAATCTGTGCTTCATATTTTTCATTCAAATACATCACACTTATATAGGAGTTTAATCTCCTACATTATAGGAAACTCATGAAACAACTTTCCCAAATATATTGAGTTGTTATATTCGTACCACTAATACAATAACCTATATAACAAACATAATTATTTTATGCATCCTATGATGCAATATTCCTAACATAAACCGCATTCTACGACCATTATTTTCTGTTCACATCGTACAATCAAAACAAGTTCATCCAATCATTCTTACTGTACGACAACAAGGTAATTATTTTATTGTATGACGTCAGAGGAGAAAGCATTGAGGGATCACTTTCACTGTACGGCAGATCATTTCCACTATACGGCATCAAGGAAGGCGTCAAAGAAGCAGCCAAACCGTACAGTCAAAACTCCACATTGCATGAAGAGGACATTGGCATACAGTACGAGGGGTATAGACAGTACGAGGAAGGTTACAAAACAGTATGGAGAGGAATTAGAGTGACAGTATGATGAATCAGATCCTTGATCATACAGTCTAAAAGGGAACGCATTAGCATACAACATAAGACAAAAGTCATCAATGTATGGTTTGCCACTCTGGAATGCATTGGTGTACGGTATAGGAGAAAATTCATCAACGTATGGTCTATCGCTCTTAACACTGTATGACAAACTCTTCTACAAATAGAAAGCTCACAAGCAGTGCGACAAAGGTCAACACAACTAGGGATTAACACCACCGTATGGTCTGGAAGAGGGCGGATGATTTTAAGTCTAACCATACGACCATTAAGAAAGTACGCCAGAGATTGAAAGATGAGCATAGAGGTAAGCAACGTATGACAGGGCACTGTAAGGAAAAAAATGAAGGAAAGTGTGCAGACCGTATAGCGTACGGCTAACAAACCACTGCAAATCATACGGAATACGAATAATAGACGGTAGCTAGAGCTGAATATCGTACAACACGAGGAGGAAGTGGTACAACACACAAAAGACAATACCGTATGGGGTATAGAGGAATTTGTACAGCTCGCAAAAGACCATATCGTATGGCAGGAAATCAAAGGCACCATTATACGACATCATCTCGTACAGCGGAGGAAACAGGACGTACAGCAGAGAAAACAAAAGGATGTACAATGGAGGAAACAAGATGTATAGTGGAGGAAATAGGACATACGGAAAAGGTAAAGTCAAAGATACAGCATACGGCCAGGCAGTAACATACAAGGGAAGGAGGAGACGATACAAGGGAAATATTGCAGCAAGAAAAAGAATGAGATCATACGATGTACGGCTGAGAGTGTAGTTGTCCCAGAACTGTGTGGGTAAAACAATTCAAAATCTTTATTTTTTGGTTTTGTAAGCATTGTTTTTGGCCTCTTAAGAAAATCATGAAAACGAGGCGCGCCATGAAGTTTTTGTGCGGTTTCAAAGGTCTTAAATTGGGCTTGGTTGCAAGGGCTCCGCCCCTCGACCCCGCTTGGGTAGCTGCCCCTAGATTCCTGCAATGGGCACCACCGCCAAACCCTTGCCAGGGGCGCTGCCCCCAAATCACCGCAAGGGGCGCTGCCCCTTGACCCCACTTTGCCAAGTCTTCCCTATTGTTACTTGATACTTACTCGACATCTAGAAGAGAACTTTTTCTTTTGGAGGGGGTGATGTAGTTAGTGTACAATGTCTATTAGTATGCTTTGGTAATATTGGTTATCTAACTATGTATTAATCATATGTATTAGTTATTGTCGGCTTTGAGTAGTTATAAGCATTGGTTGGTTAACGGTTGTGCTTAACTTGGCAACTGTCGGATCCTTTAAATACAACATGTATTGCCCAGGAGAGTGGTATGATCTAGTTGGATCGACTCTAATCCTTGGCTGGCCATCTCTAGTCTTCTGCTGTAATAATTTCATGTGCTCATAAAGATATAATTTATGCATGTATCTTGTATGCATTGTCTTCTCCATTATTAATTCATGTATTTAATTTATCAGACATAGCAGCAAACAAGGAATTTGAATGCTCCAAGGAAATTGTCTAAGCGTGGCAAGAAGTAGGACCAAGAGACAAAAGGGCTCCAGTATCAGATATTCCTCACTGCGACCAACTGCTCATGTAATTCTACAATCATCCATTATTCCTTTCCTTGTCAACCCAAGAGAGCAACAGAAGTTTGCCGTAGCAAATTATGACAGAAAAAAAAATCTCAATGACATCACATTGTGAGAACTGTTGCATTTATCGAAATGTTTCTCCTCACTGACCATTATGTAGGTTGACAAAGATTTGTGCAAAGAAACAGACACAGTCAAACAGTGGTTGATTAGAGGAACATACAAGCCATCCAGATGCATCACATAACCATTGAAAACAGTACCTGATTAAAGTTGCAAAGAGTTGCATGTCCCAACAAACATTTTATGTTATTGTTTCTGGCTTCTTAAAAAAAACCATTCACTTGTCCCTCAGCATTTTTTGATTTGGAACAACTAGAAATGTTTCCAAAGAAATTCAATCCACCTTTGACAATTTTCAAGCCATTTTGATCCCTTTGCTAAAAATGTATGTATTTGGAGGAACCATGCAGATTAAAAGAATTACGGTTTTATCCATCACAAAATTGCTGCAAATAGTACCTGATTGAAGTTGCAAAGTAGAATGTTAAATTTCATAAAAAGTAACACTGATATTTGTCATTTTCCAATAGTCCAGAAAGCACAATAGGTCAGCAGAGCACTTGGTAAAGTCTAAAGTAAAAATCCTTTTAGGGATCAAATTCATTTTCAATTCCAGCATTATGGTGTGAGTGAATTTCATTCAATTTCTAGCTATATTTATGGGGGTATTAACGTGCAAGGGCCTAGTGAAAAATATTGTGAGTAGACTGACCCCCAAAAGGCATCACATTATTTTGGATTTCTTCTTTAGCGCTCACTTATCCTTACGATTAAATATTTTTCTTTATTAAAACATAATTAGTTATTTAATCCCACATAGAATTCCAATGCCTAATGAAAAATAGTCTAGGTAAGTTTATAAGGCTATCATGTCATACCAAAAAGTTAAACAACTACATGAGATTATAACATTGTCCAAGGTTATCATTAGGACTTAGCATAGAAACATGCTAGCAGCTAAGTCACCCTATAACTCATAACTGACCTCTTACAAGCATGATAGTGTATTCAATAGATACTATAGATTTTCAAATCAAATGGCATTAAATGTCCTTGATTATGCACCAGAAACTATTACACAGGTAATTGGTAAAATATTCGATGATATTAACAGGAGCAATGTGCTCAATAAATACTATACAGGATTTACAAAAAGCTGGAATGTCATGTCCCCTTCTCAGTGACATCTCTCGGAGGACAGGATTGGCCTATCACACGACCCTCGTAGGCCGATAGACTGGATAGAGGGTCACTTCGGAGCTCGGCTCAGCTTCAGTCAGCGAAGTTTGATCAGTTGTCTTTCGTTCTAGCTCGATCGGAGACGTTTTGCAGAATTGCTATTTTTAGCAGTATGGCTGTGGCGACATCAGGAATCACTTCAGTTTCGTCAGCATCGACGGATCAGTTATCGGGTTAGAAACGAGGGAAGATATTAATATTTGATCGTATTGATTAAATATTAATTAATTAACATTTATAATATAAAGTTATAATTTAATATTATAACTTAAGTGTTTTCCTTGAAGGGTGCGCCCAACATCAGAAGGGGGCCAAAAAGTGATTATTAAAGTATTTAAAAGATTCAGCTGAGGACTATGGAAATATTAAAATATTAAAACGTGAATATTTTAATGAAACCCTATTTTCAAGCAAATCGCACTTTTCAGCTTATTAGTGGATTTTGCCTTGGGATTTGGGGATTATGAGATTATTGAATTTTGAGATTGAAAATTGATCTGAGCCTGAGACTTAGGGTTTCGCGTTCAACTGCCTTGGGGAACGAGCCATCTCCAACGGAAAGCAATTCAGAGAGTGTGCAATATCACTTGATCTATTGCCAGCAGAGGTTTTCTTATTCAGAGAAAACTACAGAGCTTCAGAGATTTGTCCATTGTCAGATATTCTTCAGTGTTCTGTATTCAGAGTTCATCTATTAGCTTGGACGCACCATTCCAGAGGGTTAGATATAAATTTTGGTGGAGGCCGTACAAGTTACATTTAATACAGCAGCTGGCCGTACTTTTCTGACAAGCCGTACCAGCAAATAAAAGACGTGCTTCCTTGTTTGACACATACGCCTATCTTCAGATCACATCCTTTCACCATTGGTGGCGCCCACAGTGCTGGAGTTATATTTGATCATCAGATAGCAGGAGAAGGAGAACATTTATTTCTGCCGTACTGTTTTGTACCTTCAGCCGTACCAGTAAAAACAGGTTCTTTTCACAATAAAAAATCATTATTTCTTATTGCATGCCAGTTGAATCATATTGTATTGAGCTATCATGAATAAAAGTTGAAGCGCCTTCATTCTCTGCTATATTTCTTATACATATTGTTCAACAATCATTTTTATTGAATTTATTATTATTTTCTGTAAAAGCCGTACTATCCATTATTGCATTGAAAACACAAAAATTGCAAAAAAATCACAAAACTTCAGAAAACGTCAGAAAAACTTAAGATATTAGTCAGAACAGTGTCAGGGGGAAACCTAGGGTTTCTACAGTGGTATCAGAGCTTGATTCTGCCATCCTAGGGTTTGGCCATCACATGCAGCCTGAGGAATTTGACACATACAAGTATTATACACGCAGACGTGCCTTGATTGAAAGGCAACGCAGTTTGAGCAGACAGCCAGATATCATGGCTGACAGGAATGATAGGGCTGACAGGACAGATATACCGAGGACAGATATCCCACAGAACAACCGAGATCAGGATGATCCTGAGGTCTTACTCGCACTCAGAGATCTTCGCGCAGGACAACGTAGATCAGATGATGTATTACAGCAGGTGGCACAGGCACTGCAGAGATTAGGGACTTCGAGGAGACCGTCACCACATCGTGATGATGATGTGGAGGAGGCCGGGGTCACAGAGCACTCTAGGACAAAGGTCACTGACAGCCTGAGTAGGCCTACAAGGCCTACGCTCACTTAGACAGAGCCTGGACATGAGGCGGCGCGAGGGAGGATCGGATGATTGGTTTGTCAAGCAACTCATGCAGCAAACGAGGGCGGGTTGATATTTCCTCGCAGCTTAGAGAACGGATCACTTTTGACCGTTTTATCACACAGAGGCGTGAACACAATAGGGCTCGTCAGGATTGGAGACCCCGACAGCAAAATAATGACCTCAAACATGCAACTAACAGGGTGAATCTGGTGATGTTTGATGGTAGTGGGAAGATGACAGCCTGCTTGATTAGCAAGCTTGATACATTCCTTACCCACGCCTCGATGGTCAGAGAGACGCCATCCGGAGGCGCTGGCACCGCACCCTCGAGGGAGCAGCTTATGACCCGTGGCATCACCAAGATGGGTGATTTCACATCACAGGATCACTTCCACATCGGGGAGTTCCAGAGATGCTGGTTGGAGAGATTTGATAGGGCGATCCTGGGAGACCTACTGCAGATTTGGCACAGTTGAGGCAGAGTGGCAAGCTCGAGACATACATCAGCGACTTTCAGAGACTATCCGTCATGGTTCCGAGCATATCTGAGAGGCGGTTGGTAGTTCTCTTTATGGAGGGTTTGACAGAACCACTTAAAGGCTGGATAAAAGCCTTTGATCCTCCATCATTACAGGAGGCGATGAGGAAAGCACGTAACATGGAGTTCACAGCCCCGTCAAGTAAATTTAACTCCAGAGGTTCCTCATCGTTTAGAGACAACAAGGGCTTCAATAAAAATAATGATAAATCTGATTATAACAAAAACAAATCAGATTATAAAAACGATTCGAAAGGTAAATCAGCCTTCCCACCTTTGGATCGTGAGGCCCTGAATGACCTTCGCAGAAAAAAGTTATGCTTTTACTGCAAGGGACCGTATGATGCCAATCACGATTGCCCTCTAAGACCTAAGGGCAAGGCGAATCGTGTTATGTGGGCATATTATGAGGACTCAGAATCAGAAAATTCAGAGCAGCCAGAGCATTCAGATGATTCAGAGTCAGAAACTCCAGAGCATAGAGTAGAGGTAGAGCCCGAGCTTCAGATACAGGAGGGCAGATTGTCTAGCATTCAGCAGGAGGGTTCTTTCCGGCTCCGTGGTGTATTAGCAGGTCAGAGGGTCATTACCCTATTGGATACAGGAGCTACACATAATTTTATTGATGCTAGGTTCGTTGAGAAACGAGGGCTTATCACAGAGGAGTTTGAGGGCATCAGAGTCAAAGTGGCGGATGGGTACACTTTGAGATGCGAACGCATGATTAGAGATCTTCCATTACGCTTGAACAACTATGAGTTCAAGGCAGATTACTATGTTGTCAATATGGGAGACATCGATTTAGTATTGGGAATGAAGTGGTTGCACTCACTGGAGGAGGTCACACTTCGTCTCAAGGATATGGAAATACGTTTTGAGGTCGACGGGAAGACTCACATTCTCAAGGCAATACGGGACAGCGACCTTAAAACAATTTCCTTTCGCCGAATGGAGTGCTCATGCGCCATGACATGGTAGAGTGGCCGAGTGTCATTTAGCACCTTTGCTGTGAGGGACAGCAAAGAGCTGCAGTATCATCCTATTATCTGCTGTAGATCGTAATCAAGCATGATAAGGTGTTCAAAGATATTCCGCTGTAGACCTCTGTGATAGAGGGATACAGAGCACATCATTGAGCTCGAGGAGGGTGCGAAACCCGTTATGATAACTCCTTACAGGCATCCTAAAAGATTAAAGGATGAGATCGAGAAGACAATAAAGGAGTTACTTGCTATGGGTCACATTCGACTTAGCAAATCACCGTTCGCTTCTTTTGTTGTATTGGTGAAGAAGAAGGATGGAACGTTACGTATGTGCATTGATTACAGGGTCCTGAATAAGAGGACAATCAAGAATAGATACCCGATACCGAGGATTGACGAGCTTATTGATGAGCTCATAAGGCGTTATTTACCAAGATTGATTTACTAACAAGTTATCATCGATTGTATCCCCGTGAGCGATATGAGAAGACAAATTCTTCGATGTCATTGTGGGCACTTCTCGAGTCTGTAGTGGCTGCCATTTGGGCTCACTAACGCCGCCTGTACTACCTTTCTTACCTACTATGAACAAAGGTCATCTTTGCCGAGGAGGTTTGTGTTGGTTTTCTTCAAGGACATTCTCGATATACAAATGGATTCTCAAGGTGAGCACTTGGCTCATTCGAGACTGTTGAGTATCTTGAGAGGGAAGTCCTGTATCGCCAAGGAATCCATGTAACTAGATGACCGAATTGGTTATACCTTTATTGGTATCATTATCACAGGGATGGAGGCGATGGATCCTTGGGAAAAGATCCAAGGCCGATTAAAAGATTACCACAATCGCGAACCCCGATACGCTTGAGAGGGTTTCTGCCAGGTGGATTTCACCGCAGATTCGAATGGTTATTCACTACATGCAATCTGGCGATGTAGAGATTTGATGAAGAAGGGGGGCGCTTGTTTGACTTCCGAGGCACAGTGATGTTTTGAGAAGTTCAAGGAGCTGATGACACTTGCCTGCTTTGGCACTATCGACTTCTTTACTTTCTAAGCCGCTTGAGCTTCAATGTGATGCATCGTGAGGGAGATTGCGCGTACAGTGTGACAAGCACCCTATAGTTTATGAGAGCCGCAAGCTCAGAGGACCCGAGAGGTTGTATAGCATATACGACAAAGAGATGCTCGCGATTATGCATGCTTTGGCAAAATTTAGACAATATCTTGTTGGCAGCAAATTTTGCATTAAGACTGATCATAACAGTCTGAGACACTTTTTAGGGCAGCGAGATCTCAATGACAGACAGCAGAAGTGGGTCAGCAAGCTGCAGGCTTATGACTTTGATATTTCATATATAAAAGGTACTCAGAACGTAGTGGCAGATGCACTTTCACGGAGACCGTACTTGGGCACTATGGTTCAGATTTCAGAGGATTGGAGGCATTTGATAGTGGCAGAGTATGCCAAGGACAGTTGGGCCTCCAGTATTGTTGAGGGATCAGCAGTTGATACCAGGTACACACTTGTGAATGATTTGATCATTTACAAACACAGGATATTCCTAATTCCCGGTTCTGAGGTGAAGAACATGGTTATGAGAGCCTTTCATGATATTCCCACAGCAGGACATCCCGGTTACTTCAAGACTTACAGGCAGATACGGGAGAGGTTCACGTGGAAAGGTCTCAAGAGAGATGTTCTTCAGTATGTGCGTGAGTGCCCTGTTTGTCGCTGTAATGTGAGAATACTCACCCGGCAGGATTACTACAACCACTTCCGATTCCTAACAGGAAGTGGGAATGCCTTTCGATGGATTTTATCACGGGCTTGCCTAAAGCCCAAGGGCGTGATTGTATATAATACGTGGTTGTGGATCGCTACGGAGCACGCCCACTCTTTTTCGATCACCACGACTTACACGCCACATGTGGCAGAGTTCTTCTACTATTCAGACTCCATGGGCTGCCCCTATATCAGAGTGACAGTGATAGCCGGTCTCGAGTAACTCTCGGGTGGTGAGGTCTCTCAGCTTGCGGGGACTGAGCTACACGAGCACCGCCACTCATCCAAGGCATGTATGGGCGCATTTTGAGATAGTGAATAAGTGGGTGGAGGGATTATCTCGTGAACTACATAGCAGGCGCCAGACATGGGTCAAATGGATACTTTGTGGAGTATTGCTACAACTCCTGACATTCCATATGACCATTCAGATGTCACCCTTCATGGCGCTATATGGGTATGAGGCGCCGAGTTTCCTTGATCTGTTATTGAGCGACAGTAGAGTGCCGAGTGCAGGAGGTTGGTTACAGGAGAGTCAGGACACTATGAGGGCTCTCAAGGAGAATATTGCAAAGGCACAAAATCAGCAGAAGCAATACGCAGATCAGAAGAGGACGGAGAGGCATTTCGAGGTTGGTGATATGGTTTACCTCATGTCACCCCCATCACACCCACCTTAGGAAGAGCGGTTCAGAAGCTGTCACATTACTATCCTTCTGTGGATCCCCGAGGAGAGCTGGCGAGGGCTTTACGAGTTTGAGCTCACCGAGAGCAAAGTACACAATGTATTTCAGGTGTCACGCCAAGAAGGCGCTATCGCGAAGAAATTATCTCAAAGGTCACTCACCCCTCAGACATGATGAGGGTAAGCTTGATTCTAGTACCGAGTCCATCCTGGAGTATAGGAGAGACAGCCAGCACGTGAGGACTCACCTGTGAAATATCCTGCAAATGGAGAGATTTGCCTGGCTGAGGATGTGACACAGAGTGTCGAGGAGATTCCTCGCAAAGATCCGGGTATTGAGATTGCTTGAGGACAAGCAATTTCGTGAGGGGCGACCGTCATGTCCCCTTGACATCTCCTGAGGATGTGATTGGTCATCACACGACCTCAGAAATGATCGGATAGAGGGTCAATGAGCTCCCGCCCGCCCGCCGAAGTTTGACTGGCTTGTCTTCGTTCTAGCTCGACCGAGACGCTTTGCGCACTATTTTAGCGCCTCCTCGCAAAAGTAAGGGGACCATCGCTATTTTTAAAGATATCGTGGGCGACATCAGAATCATCGCGTAGTTCACAAGACGTATTTGATCACGACGGGTTAGAACGGTGAAGATATTAATTATTTGATCGTATTGATTAAATATTAATTAATTAACATTTATAATATAAAGTTATAATTTAATATTATAACTTAAGTGTTTTCCTTGAAGGGTGCGCCCAACATCAGAAGGGGGCCAAAAAGTGATTATTAAAGTATTTAAAAGATTCAGCTGAGGACTATGGAAATATTAAAATATTAAAACGTGAATATTTTAATGAAACCCTATTTTCAAGCAAATCGCACTTTTCAGCTTATTAGTGGATTTTGCCTTGGGATTTGGGGATTATGAGATTATTGAATTTTGAGATTGAAAATTGATCTGAGCCTGAGACTTAGGGTTTCGCGTTCAACTGCCTTGGGGAACGAGCCATCTCCAACGGAAAGCAATTCAGAGAGTGTGCAATATCACTTGATCTATTGCCAGCAGAGGTTTTCTTATTCAGAGAAAACTACAGAGCTTCAGAGATTTGTCCATTGTCAGATATTCTTCAGTGTTCTGTATTCAGAGTTCATCTATTAGCTTGGACGCACCATTCCAGAGGGTTAGATATAAATTTTGGTGGAGGTCGTACAAGTTACATTTAATACAGCAGCTGGCCGTACTTTTCTGACAAGCTGTACCAGCAAATAAAAGACGTGCTTCCTTGTTTGACACATACGCCTATCTTCAGATCACATCCTTTCACCATTGGTGGCGCCCACAGTGCTGGAGTTATATTTGATCATCAGATAGCAGGAGAAGGAGAACATTTATTTCTGCCGTACTGTTTTGTACCTTCAGCCGTACCAGTAAAAACAGGTTCTTTTCACAATAAAAATCATTATTTCTTATTGCATGCCAGTTGAATCATATTGTATTGAGCTATCATGAATAAAAGTTGAAGCGCCTACATTCTCTGCTATATTTCTTATACATATTGTTCAACAATCATTTTTATTGAATTTATTATTATTTTCTGTAAAAGCCGTACTATCCATTATTGCATTGAAAACACAAAAATTGCAAAAAAATCACAAAACTTCAGAAAACGTCAGAAAAACTTAAGATATTAGTCAGAACAGTGTCAGGGGGAAACCTAGGGTTTCTACATGGAAGGATAAGATCAGAGACGATCTTATCTTTAGGAAAAGCGGGAAGTTTCTAAAAGAAACTTCAGATAAGATCTCGGACAACAAAGACGATCTTATCAGGATATTTTACAATATTGAGCATTAATAAATAAATACTAAACATTATTTTAATACCCTCCCTTAATGCTCAATCTATCTACTACACCAAGATGCCCCCTGAATTTTAAAAACTTATCTGTACTGAGCGACTTAGTGAGAATGTCTGTTGTCTAATCCTTTGTTGGAACATACAACAATTGAACTGATCCGTCTTCAACCAGCTTTCGAATGAAATGACAGTGAGTTTCCACATGCTTGGTTCGCTCATGGAAGACCGGATTCTTGGCAAGTTTGAGAACTCCCTGATTATCACAGAACAAGGGAGTCGGACCTGCTTGAGATATTTGCATATCTCCAAGCATCCGGCGAAGCCAAACTGCTTCACATGCTGCTTTTACTGCTCCCCGATACTCTGCTTCTGTCGAGAAAAGAGCCACTGCCTGCTGCTTCTTACTAGTCCATGTGACTGCACCAGATCCCAGACTGAACACATACCCAGATGTTGATTTCCTGTCATCAATGAACCTGCCCAATCTGAATCTATGAACCCACTGAGTTTAAGATCGTGACTCTAAGTGTACAAGAGTCCAAAATCAGTAGTGCCCTTCACATAACGCAGCACACGCTCCGCTGCTACCCAATGATCAGCCTTGGGGGCTCATGAAGCGTGATATGTAGCTCACTGCAAAACTTAAGTCGTCTAGTAGCAGCAAGATAGATGAGGCCTACTAGTTGCCTGAACAATGTTTCATCCACCACGTGAATCGGACTTAGCTGACAACTTAAGCCCTTTTTCCATGGGTGTGGAGGCAGGTTTGCAATCCTGCATTTGGAACTTATCCAGAAGACTTCGAGCATACTTGGACTGGGAGATGAAAATGTTGCTCTCTGTCTGCCAAACCTCAACACCTAAACAATAATCCAGGAGGCCCAAGTCTGTCATGTCAAAAGTTTTGCACAAGTCCTGTTTGATCTCAGTGATAAAATGTGCCGAACTGCCAGTAATGATCAAGTCATCCACGTAGACAACAACAAGCAAGATCTCATTACCAGTATTCTTGACATACAGGTTCGAGTTAGATGGACTCCTCTGAAAGCCATGATCTGTGAGGTACGTGTCAATCTTGATGTACCAAGCCCGAGGAGCCTGCTTCAGGCCATAGAGTGCTTTGACCAATCTGCACACCTATTCTTAACCAGCAACTTTGAAACCTGGAGGCTGCGTCATGTATACTTCCTCCTTCAACTCACCGTTGAGGAAAGCACTCTTCACATCCATCTAATGGACCTTCCAACCAAATTGGGCTGCTAAGGCAAGGACGAGCCGTATGGTACTCATTTTGGCTGTAGGAGCAAAGGTCTCCTCATAGTCAATGCCTTCTTTTTGTGAGAACCCCCATGCAACCAGACGAGCTTTGTACTTGTCAAGGGTTCCGTCAGCTTTGTACTTCACCTTGTACACCCATTTCCAACTAATGGGCTTCTTCCCTGGAGGAAGATCAGAAAGGGTCCCAGTGTGATTCTTCTGAAGACTCTGGTATTCTGATTCCATCGCCTTTTCCCACTCAGGTATCCCTTTTGCCTCTGAATATCTCTGAGGCTCATAAACACTGTGAATGTTGTCCATGAGAGCAAAATTCACTGTAGACTGTTGTTTGCTCTTGTTTCTGGATGATCTACCCTCGATGAGCTCATCAACACGAAGATCACTGATAGTCTTAGCCCACCATTTCGGCCGGAGAGTAGAGGGGCCAACATCAGAGGTAACAGGAGGAGCTGGATCTGGTTGTGGATCTGGAACAGGTTCAACAGGGGGATGTTCATTATCATCTGGAGGAAACTCAGGTTGAGCATCATCAAAGACTAGGTCTTTGTCATCCCTCCCATCAGGTGAACCTAACGGAAGTCGGACGCCCACATCAGGAGCCTATAGAGGCTGATCCTCAAAATGTTGAACAAGTGAAGAAGAGTAAAATGGACCTCGTTCCTCATCAAAAACAACATCTCAACTGAAGATAAGACGATCAATGTCTATATCAATCAGCCTATATGCCTTGTGGTTGTCACTGTACCCTGTGAACATGAGTTTCTGGCTCTTGGAGTCCAACTTAGAGTGCTTGGCCTCTGGAATTCAAACATACACAAAAGAGCTGAAAACCTTCAAATGACTGATCCTAGGTTTGCGACCAGACCAAACTTCCTCAGGAGTCTTCCCCTTAACAGCATGAGTGGGTGACCTATTAAGGAGATAGACTGAAGTATTGACTGCTTATGCCCAAAACTTGGTAGGAACACTCCTGTGTTGCAACATGGAGCGAGCCATCTCAACAATCGTACGATTGCGCCGCTCTACAACACCGTTTTGCTGAGGAGTGTAGGGTGTGGTTAACTGACGTTTTATCCCATGAGTATCACAGAAGTTGGAGAATGCACTAGAACAAAATTCCCCCCCATTATCTGACCTAAGAGTTATGATACAAGAACTGGACTCTTTTTCAACCAAGGCCTTAAACTTCTGAAATACATTAAAAACCTCTAATTTCTGCTTAAGAAAGTACACCCACATTTTCCTACTATAATCATCAACAAAAAGTAGAAAGTACTTGCAACCAGTTACAGAAGAAGTAGACATAGGGCCACAAATATCAGCACGAACTAATTGAAGTACCTTAAAAGCTCGCCAAGAGTCGCCATCCTTGAACGGTGTGCGATGCTGCTTCCCGGCCTGACAAGCACCGCAAATGCCCTGATGCTGAGTCTGAATATCAGGTAAGCCATCTACAAGTCCCTCCCAAGCAAGCTGAGAGAGAGTGCACATTCAAGTGCCCGTACCGCTGGTGCCAAAGACTAGTGACAACTGAATTTCTAGCTGCCAAGGCTAACTCCGGAGAATCACCAGTGTCCACAAGCCTGTAAAGGCCATGATCCTCTATCCCAACAACCACCGTTGTGCGAGTTTCGCGATCTACAATCGAACATCTATGCGAGTTGAACACCACATCCATCTGGGGAGAATGCCGCATTATCTGACTAACTAAGAGAAGATTGAGCTCGATATCAGGTACATAATACACGTTGAGGAATATGAGATCCCTCCCACCAAATTGAACCTGAACAGTGCCTGTGCCGACAACTGTGTATTCCTCACCTCCTCCAAAAATCATTGAGTCAGTGCAAGGGGAAAAGTCTGTGAACCAGTCACACCTATGTGAGAAATGACGTGAGGCACCAGAATCTATGTACCAAGCAGAGGATTTGACATGGTCTACGGGCCTTTTTGCCATGAGTGCATAAAAGGCAGATTCCTTCTGCTCAGAGTGCTCGGCGACATTCGCCTTCTGCTGAAACCCTCCCTGCTTCTTTTGCTCAGAAGCTAAACGAGCACGGCAATCTTCCTTGATGTGGCCAAATTTATGACAATAGTTACACTGAACATTTTTCTTCTTCGGGCTGGTGGAGGTCTGACTTAAGCCTTTCTGCTATGAAGGCTGACCTTTCCCTTGATGCTTCGGATGAGTTTTAGCTGCAAAAGCCTGCTCCGTGGAGGATGATGATTCACTGCTACCGAACTGTTGTCTCCAGCAATCCTGCTGCAACAGGATAGTGCACAAATTCGGAAACTTGAGATCAACATTAGTAGATGTAATGTTGAGAGTCTCTATGAAGTGTTCATAGGACTCAGTAGACTCTTCAGGGTGATCACGACCATGTCTTCCTCCATTTTTCGACCAATTGCCTCCAACTGATCTCTGATCTCCTGGATTTTATATAGGTGCGCTTGCAAAGTTGTCTTCTCATCCATCATGATAGAAAACAACATATTCTTCAAGAAGAACACACAGCTTTTGTCGGAAGTTTCATGCAAACCCAACAAGTGATCCCAGAGCTCCTTAGTTGATTTTCTAAGTGGAATCTGAGGGAGCTGATCATCAGTAACCGAAAGCTTAATAAGCATTACGGCTTCACGATTCTGCTCATCAAACTTCTCTTGATCCTTACCCACCGTTTCGGGACGAATAGCTTTGCCGAGGATCATCTGATCAAAGCAACGGTATTCAAAAATTGTCCACATCCGCTGCTTCCAGGTGTTGTAATTTTTGCAATTAAATCTTTGACTACCTTCCAGCATTAAATTACTTAAACTGGCCATCTTCACGCTTTTCGAGGCACGAAAAAACAAGGTACTAAGAAGAGGCTGATGCACGAAACTCGAGGCATGAATTCCAATGCAGAAAAACAGAGGCAGATTCAGGTACAGACTGCAAAAAGTACAGTGTATGGATGGCACAAAATTCGAGGCACAAAAAACGATGCACCCAGAAAATTTGAAGACCAACCAATTGAGCTCTCAAAAAACCCACCAAGAATCTGGAAACGAAAAAGTTTTCTGCCTTCGAAAAACGGGTCAAAACCCTAGATGACTTTTCAGTATGCCCTAGCCGCCATTGACAAACCAGAAAATTGCAAAGAACTAGCTTGAATTTGAAAAAAATCATGGGTAAAATATTGCAGATGTTTGGGCGACCACGGATTAGACAGAAAACACCCCAAAAAGACGAAGAAACGTGGCCAAAAGACGACCTTGAAATCGCAGGCAGAATGCGTTTCAGGTTATATAGGAAACGCGGCCAGAAAACGCCTAGAAAACGCGAAGGTGACCCAGCAAAAATGCGCGACCAGACACAAGATGTCACGGAAAAAAATGCGTCCTCAGAAACGCATAACCAGAAGGATCTAACGATGCATAAAACAAAATCACGTCCTTGAAATCGCGTCACAGAAGATTGTGCGACCTTCGAAAATCTTCAGAAATTGCCCACGAAAAACCAGAGACAATAATGGTCGCGGAAAAAAGAACAGAATCCCCCGCGATTTTCACCAGAAAGAGGCCCTTGATTTGTAGAAGAAGAGATGTGAAAAATCTTCAAACATAGAGGCCACAGAAAATTTTTGAAATTCTCACTCACAAAAAATCTTAAAGAATTTTCAGGAAGATTTTATCAAATTTTTAATTCAAGAACTAAAAAAATCTTGAAAAGATTTTTATGAATTAAAAATTCAATTTTGAGCGTACTGGCTCTAATACCATATTACACAGGTAATTGGTAAAATATTTGATGATATTAACAGGAGCAATGTGCTCAATAAATACTATACAGGATTTACAAAAAGCTGGAAGGATAAGCTCGGAGACGATCTTATCTTCAGGAAAAGCAGGAAGTTTCTAAAAGAAACTTCAGATAAGATCTCAGACAACAAAGGCGATCTTATCAGGATATTTTACAATAGTTTACAATATTGTGCATTAATAAATAAATAATAAACATTATTTTAATAGAAACAGTAAGATGACACATGATTGAGTTTTCAGTAGCCTTTAACATCACTATTCCAACCACTAAGTTGTCATTGAGATTGTACCCAGGACGCATATGCCATTTCAAGGACTGGGCACATATTGCGGGCAGGAAAAACTGTCCCCTCCCAATACCGAAATTTTTTGGAAGAATGAGCACAACTCCTGGATAAAATCCCATTCAAATGGGCAATCAGGTGTTGCTGTTATACATCACAAGGTCACATGTTCAACTTGTGAGAATCGTGATGGCAAAAAAATGCTCTGCACAATCAATGGAAATGGCAAGCTCGTCAACGGTAATGCACAAAAAATTATCAGTAAATTAAAAAAAACATCTACAGATCTTAAATCCCTAGATGTGGCTTGCTTTGTTTTACAGTGGGGAAACTCTGCTTATGTGCAATGGAAAGTGGCTCATTTTGTTTTACAGTGAGGAAATTATGCTTATGCATGATGGAGAAGTGGCTTGTTTGTCTCAGACCTAGTGTACAAAGGCCCATTCACAGCCATCATGAAGAATACACTGCTGTTGTATCTAAAGATGGCCGAGTTTAGGAATAAATATTAGATGGATGTAAAATATCATATATTAAGTTAAAAAAAGGATTCATTAATACACTCTTTTAAGTTAAATTAAAATGCTTCTAATGAAAATTGTAAGAGGTTCTTTGAATCAAAGTTTCAAATCACACTCTATGATTCATCATCAAAATGAGAGAAAAAAATGATAATGAATCATAGAGTGTGATCCAAAACATTGATTCAAATATTGTCCTCATCCTCATGATGGATGAGAGTGTGACCAAAATGTTGATTCAAATTTCAAAAGTTCTCACATTTTTCATCAAAAGCATTTTAATTTATCTACATGGTCTGCAGAAATATAATGTCTATAATACTCTGTAAGTTTAAAAAAATAAAAATGAATTTTAACATAATGCAAGTTATTAATTTAATTTATGTATTAATGTCCATCAATGACCAAAATCGGTCCAGGACTGAAGGAGATATGATATAGAGAAGACAAAAAGAGTGCAGGGGCATATCCCAAGAAAATTGCAAATCGAAAAGTGAACAATGCAACAAAGAACAGCATGATCCAAAGCCAATTCCTGAATATGTTAGATAGCATGTGTGATGGGCATGAGGCTATGGGGTCATTAGGTTTATGACGCCCCCCAGATTTACAATATGAACTTGGAAGTTGGTCAAAGCTTCTTTCTACTGAAGTGAGGGCTGGAAATAGTAAGTAACCAATTTAGTATGAGCCACTCTAATAGACATGCCTCTAGAAAGCTGTCAACAAAGGTCAAACAACTCTCTCAAGAAAAGAGCAACATGTCTCTAGTCATCATAAGCCATTAAATCCTGAAAAGAACCAAGAAAATCTCTGCAGAAACAAAAAACCGTCCTCTGAAATATTCCTCGGTCTCTGGTTCTAAGGAGCATATCTAGAAAATATAATACTCCTAAGGAATATAGTGGTCTATCTCAATGTAAAGATGGTGGGAACAAATTCTGAGTTAGGCTACAAGGTAGCTAGAGTCTAGTATAGACCAAGGGAGATGAGTCTCACTAAACTGGAGATATAGTTCTGAATAGTGAAGAAGTTTTGAAGAGAATGACTCTCTAGGTGCAATCCGTGGGGTCTAAAGGTATGCTGTATAAATCTCGACATGAATACCCTTGTTTATCTCCCCTTTGGAGAGACTAAGAGCATTCACTGAAAAGCTCAGCAGCAGTGGCCTAGTAATATCAAGGTTAGTGAGGCATGGCAGGCAGAAAGCTGACCCAAGCCCACAATGTGTCAAAACCATAGAGGATGCACAAGCTAGACAAGGATATCTAAGATGGCCAAACTAGGAGGTGGCCACTAGTCTCAACCTGTGTATCATAGTCACCACATGGAATAATATTGAAGTAATGTGAGGAGTTGTGCCAAATTCTGCAAAGATAATGGCCTGAGGGAGGATCTCTTGGAATGAATCATAAACAATACTCCCTCTATTCAACCTCAATACACTGCCAAAAGGTATGGGCCCCAAATCTCACAAACACGAGGGTTGGCATGACCAGTGAGTGACAGAGGCAAATCTTTGTTTGAATGTCCTAAACTTGAACATGAAAGCATTGCTTTTCAAGGGTGTTAAGAGCAATATATCCCTTGCTTGGTCTCAACTTAGCAGTTAGAGCTAAGCTAAAGCATGGGCCAAAGAAGAGAACTCCCAGGTAAACAAAGGAAGAAACAACCTCCGCCCTCTTGTCTCTATATGTAAGAATCGCCTCGTGCCTTCATATGGAAATTTTGAAAGCCATAAGTTTTGTTTTCCCCAAGTTAACCTAAAGTTGATGATCATTGAAATTGACACTAAAATATCAAGATATCTTTGGAGACCACTCACTAAATGAGACATCAAGGTAGTGTCATCTACAAATAGGAGTATGGCAATATAGACTACCAAGTGTAAACAACCCTCTCTATCACCAAGTGTATTTGATATGCTTTCCTCCAGTTTGTCAATATAGAGCCCAAAAAGTGTAGGAAATAGAGGACAATCATGTTTAAGAACTATGGTGCTCTGAAGTTCTGAAAATTATGTGTTTCACCAATCGTTTGTTCATACCCTGCCAACAAGAGACTCACAAAGTGTCATCACTTAAGAAACCTTTAAACACCCTGTGAAAATTCACAAAAAACAACAGTAAACTTCATCCCTGTTCACTCTAGCCTCCTCAATAATAATTATTAAGGTGAAGATGTGATTTGTCGTACGACTAAAAGAAAATTAAATATGTGTTTCAGATTTGTTTTAGACATTTGGACCATTGGGGTCATGTCTTGAGTGCATGTGGTACTGAAGATGGTTGCTTATTACCAAAGTCGTCTAGGAATTTTGCCAAAAACGTGGGGTTGGAAGCTGAAGTGAGCATGTGGCTACTTAAGTGTCCATGATGTCAATGAAGTGAGTGTAATATTGTTGACGTATGAAGCTGCTGAAGTACTGTTGAAGGGCACATATTGTGGCCAAAGTGTACAATTTGGTCTTTTGTGGTCATTGATTGGGTAGCAGACCATTTAGTTAGTTTCTATCCATGTGGATAGTGACAAAGTGGCAAAATGCCAAATTGTGTAGGCAATTGTTCAATTTCAACCACCATCATTGGTTTCCAAGGTGATTCGTTGATGTAAGCATGCACAACAAGTAGCAATAGTGGCAAGCTTCTATTGAAGGTTATTAGGGCCAGCAAGTAAGCAATTGGGATTCCATAGGGGCCAATTCGACGGAGCAGTTTCAAGGTTGTTTGTCAATATTCTAGGGTCAATCTTCCCATTTTTGCAAAGGTAAGGATGCATAAAATAGGATCAACTACTCTATCAAGGGGCTCACTTGGCATGTTAAACCACTCTTATGTTGTGATCAAAGATGGACAACCAGAGCTTATTAGAGTACAAGGAGTTTTGTGGTGACAAGGTAGTTGTATAGGTGGTTGTACAAACCCAAAGAGATGTCATTGTTTCTTGTAATTGCCAGTGTTACCCCAAGTTTCCGGGACGGGGACGTTAGGGGATGGTGGGACACATCCCAAAATTCCTGATTTTTTAAGCCAATTTTGGGGACGGTTAGGGAACGGCAAAAGGGATGACTATATAAAATATAGGGAAAATTTAAAATATATAGGGAAATTTTAAATGTTCATATGAAAACATGGATAAAGCATGCATATATCCATTATAGTACTTGAACATATAACATTTGTGTTCAGAATTCATTGTCAATACTCAATATGCATTCAAAATTCAGAATTCACTGTCAATATGCATGTGATATTAAAAAATAGCATACAAGTTTTATCCTATGACAGTCCAAGACAGTCAACCAAATGACTGTACCATGATAGTCCACAAAGCTTGTGTAATGTCGCCTTTTTATCCCTATGCTTTTCAATGGCTGATAGCCTATTTCCGGAGTCCTGTAGGCTACTTGGAGGCAGTTTTAGGGTTTCCAAGATTCTTCAAGGTTTCATGTCAGTTTTTAAGGAGTTCCTTGCAGGAGCTTGCTAGTATGCTTTTTGGGTCTTTCTAGGTTTTTCGAGAACCTTAGTGGGCAGTAACTGCTATTTTTAGCAGTGTCTATTTTTAGTAAGTCATGAAGGCTACCAGAAATGTGCTTATTTCGAGATTGGAGTCACTTACTATTTTTAATAGTATGCTATTTTTAGTAAGTGTTATTTTTGGCAGTGATGTTGGCAACATTTCAAAGTAGGGTTTCCAATTTTAGTAGTTTGGCAGTTTCAATACCAAGTCCAATCACTTTTAGCAGTTTTGGCATCCACCGTCCTCGGAGTTTGGAGAAAAAAGGCAAAAAATAACTTAATTTTATATTGTTGAATTGCTTTTGGCCCCCACACTTAGGTTGTGCAACTTAAGTTATGTTTAAACAAGGGGACTAGTGTTGGACACCATATTAAGTGACATGCATTTCAAAGGTAAAATTGATGCCAAGATAAAGTGGACACCAAAGTTTGAGCATTAAGTAATTTTAATTGAATATTATATTGCTCCAAAAGGTGGCGTCCCTTTTTGGAGGGAATCACAATTCAAACTTCTAGGCCGTTGAGCTTATTTAATTTATATGCCCTCTCTTGCTCTCATTTGTTCATGCTAATTTGATATAACGAAGTGCTACTAAGATGGTGATTGAACTCTTGGGGCTTTGAAAATGAAATTCCTCCAAGATATCTTCAATTTTGGGGTTAAGAGATACCCCCTAGCTGAATGGTGTTGCAGCTTCATCTTAGGGGTTGCAGTTGAGCAAACAATGGTGATGGCTTTCTTATTTGTTGATGTTCATACAATGTCAGGCGAATTCTTCCAGCCACAATATGATGAATAAATTTCATGGAGCCTAAACAGATATCAAATTTATAGAGATATGATTTTATGAAGAGACATGTCTTGCATATTAAATAATGTTTAATTATTAAGAAACTCGATTTCATGAAGAAGATGCAACTCTTGACAAGGCCAACATCATGCATCATTGTGGATGCGATTTCTTTAAGAGGCATTTAATATTTGTTATTAAGAAAAAGCCGACTTCATTTATGAAGTGTTGCCTTTGTTTATTAGAGTCACATCTTTTGTATAGAGGCCGACATGAAGATTTGAAAGGATGAATCCCTCCCCCTCACTTGTATATATAATCATTGGCACTTCATTGTTTGGCATTCAGTTCGTAGTCCATCAAGTTCGAGTTTCTCAAGTGTGTGTTTGTCTCAAGAGCAGATCGTTGTTTTTGTTGAAGGCTGAGATCTTTATCAGCAGACTGCTTCATTCTGTATTTGTGTTGCATCAGACTGTGGTGCATATATTTGGCCTTCATATTGGCCTATTGTAAAGGAGGCAATTATTGTTAACATTCAATATATAAAAGATATATTGTTGCTGGGTTTTTCTCCCTCAAGAGGAGGGTTTTCCCAAGGTATCTGTTGTGTTATTCTGTTGAATTTTGAATTAATTTTCTGTGCTCTAATCTGATCATAAAATCTAACATGGTATCAGAGCGAGTTTGAAGAAGATCTTGATCAGATTTTGTATTACAGCAATACTCTGTATTCTCTTTCTCATCGTTGATTACTTCTATCTCTTCAACAAGATGGTGAACGGTCTAAAGATTGAGGCTAAACTCAAGGGAGCATCCAATTTCACATCATGGAGATTAAGAATTATGCTCACCTTAGAAGAAAATGAATTGGTTGAGTTTGTGGAAAGCAAAGTTTTTGAACCTACGGATGAGGAAGAGAAAGTTCAATGGAGGAAGAAAGATATTAAGGCAAAGAAGATGTTAGTTGATTCCGTGAAGAATCATATTGTTCTGATTGTCTCCAAGTTGAAGATGGCAAGAGAGATGAAAACTTTGGAGGAGATGTACGAAATCAACAACATAACCCAGGCACTTGCACTAAAGCAACAACTTCATCATGTGAAAATGGCAAAAGGAGAAACGTTTATTGCTTACTTCATGAAGATTTCAAAGTTGAGAGATCGGCTCTCTACAATTGGTCATGTGATAGATGACAAGAACTTAACCATGCTTGCTCTTAATGGTCTTCCTTCATCTTGGGAGTCTTGCATTCAAGGAATCAATGCAAGATCAAAGCTTCCCAAGTTTGATCGATTAAGGGCAGATTGCATTCAAGAGGAGTCTAGATTGGCTGCTAGAGGCATTGGTCAAAACTCTACTAATGAAGACATTCATGTTCTCACCTCTCAATCTTCAAAGAAGAAAGGGAAAGATGAGAAGGGTACTTCAAGAGGAATAGAGATAAAGGAGTTGATGGTGCTCCCGCATTCAAGAAGAAGAGGGACCTCTCTAAAGTCCAATGCTTTAGATATGACAAGTATGGTCACTTTGCTAAGGATTGTCCAACCAGGCCTAAGCAGCAGGCTACCATTACAGATGTTGATGAAGTCTCTCCGCAGAAGGATTCTTGTGAATACTTATCCTATTCAGCATTGTCAAGCAATGTACCTACCGACACCAACACTTGGTTGATTGATAGTGGTGCCTCTCACCACATCACCGAATTTAGGGAGCATTTAACAAACTTGGTGGAGAGAGATTCTAGTGAACAAGTCATTATTGGAGATGATGCTAGTTACTCAGTGAAAGGAATTGGGACCTCCACTCTCCACTTGGATTCCGGCATTTCCCTACAGTTGTGTGATGTTCTATATGTATAAAGAATTCCAACTTCAAGACAGCTCAGGGGATTGGAGTTAGACATGAGAGCCTCTACAGGCTATGCACTCGTCCACTCCAGGCTCTAGTACATGATTCTTCGAGCTCATGTGATCTTTGGCATAGAAGATTGGCTCACCTTCACTTCCGAGCTCTATCTATCTATCCTGGAGAAGATGGTCACGGGCCTTCCGAAGTTCAACCAGGAGCATGAAGGTACCTGCAGAGGCTATCCTTTGGGTAAGAATACAAAAGGTCCATTTCATAGTAGAGAAAGTAGATCCAAATGTATTCTAGATCTTATTCATTTTGATTTGTGTGGTCCAATGTCTGTTGCTTCTTCGAGTGGTTTCTTCTATTACTTTCTTTTTATTGATGACTACTCTAGAAAGACTTGGATTTATTTCTTGAAATCTAAAGAATCTGAGGAAGTATTAGAAAGGTTCAAGGAATTCAAAGCTTAGGTAGAGAACCTATCCGAGAAGAAAATCAAAGTCCTAAGATCCAACAATGGAGGAGAGTACACCTCCGGCAGCTTTCAAAATTTTTGCATTGAAGCTGGGATTAAGAGGGAGTTATGTGTCCCTTATAATCCTCAATAGAACGGAGTTGCTAAAAGGAAGAACAAATCTATCGTGGAAGTAGCCAAAGCCATGATTCATGACCAAAATCTGCAAACCTTCCTTTGGGCAGAAGCATCTAGGACAGTAATCTATGTTCAAAATATAAGTTCTCACCAAATCCTAAAGAAGCCAGAAGTGAGTCATTTGAGGATCTTTGGATGTCTAGTGTATGTTCATGTACCAAAGGAAAAGAGAACAAAGTTGGAGCCTTCTAGCAAGAAGGGGATATTTGTAGGTTACAGTGAAACATCAAAAGCCTACAGAATCTACATTCCAGGCCAGAAGTTGATCAAGATCAGTAGAGATGTCACATTTGAGGAAGATGTTGCATTCAGAAGATCCAAGGGCACTCATATGGAGATTGATAATGAAGGGTCTCCTCAGGATATGGAAGTTGACCCTATGCCTGAGATTCGAAGGGAGATGCTAGAACCGAAAGAAGATGATGATCCAGTTGAGCCCTTGGAACCTACTGATGGGCCCACCGATATTGTGATTGGGAGAAAAAGACCTCTCTGGGCTAGGCAAACAATGCAGGAGGCAGAAAAGGTTTGCAGCACCGAGAGGAACCTTCAAAGAAAGTAAGAGACCTTATAAGTTCTCCAGTTATGTTGCTTTGATGAGTCAAATTATTGAGTCTGAGCCTTCCAGTGTTGAGGAAGCTTCTAGTCAATAGGTTTGGAGAGATGCTATGACAGAAGAGTATCAGCCCATTCTCAAGAATGATGTTTGGAACATCGTTCCTAGACCCGAAGGCAAATCAATGGTATCTTCTAAATGGCTCTTCAAGATCAAGCATGCGGCTAATGGGAGCATTGAGAAGTACAAGGCAAGATTCGTGGCTAGTGGGTTTTCACAAAAAGAGGGAGTTGACTATGAAGAAACATTCGCTCCAATTGCTCGCTATACTTCTGTCAAGACCATCATTGCCATTGTTGCATCTAGAGGATGGAGGATTCATCAGATGGATGTGAAGACAGCTTTTCTGAATGGTGTAATCGAGGAAGAAGTTTATATTGAGCAACCTGATGGATTTGAGGCACATGGGAAGGAGTCTCATGTTTGCGGGTTGATGAAGACCTTGTATGGTCTTAAGCAGGCTCCTCGTGCATGGTACGAAAGAATTGATCATTACCTGTTAAGCTTGGGCTTCTCCAAGAATGATGTTGACTCAAATCTATATTTCAAGGTAATTGATGGTGAAACATTGATTTTGGTTTTGTATGTTGATGATTTGATTCTTATTGGCGAAGAACACCTCATTCTCAAACGCAAGGAGTTGGCTTTTGAATTTGAAATGAAGGATCTTGGTCTTATGCATTACTTCCTTGGCTTAGAAGTTTGGCAAAAGCCAAATGAGATGATTCTAAGTCAAGGGAAGTATACCATTGATATTTTGAGTTTGGTATGATGGATTGCAAATCCATGTCTACACCTATGGAGACCAACTTACATAAATTGAAGGAGGCTACAGCTAGTTTAGATCCGGTGGATTCTACAATGTACCGGCAGTTGATTGGATCGTTGATGTATCTAGTCAATACCAGATTGGATATTTGCTATGCAGTGAGTGCACTTAGCCAGTTTATGTGTGAATAGAGGCAAATACATCTTGTTGCAGCAAAACATATCCTGAGATACTTGTGTGGCATAGTTGGATATGGGCTAAGATATTCTTCAGGTGTGGATTTTAAGTTGCATGGTTATATTAATTATGATTGGGTAGGGTGTGTCACTGATCCGAAGAGCATCTCTGGATGTTGCTTCAATTTGGGATCTGTGATGATATCCTAGTGCAGTAGGAAACAATCATCTGTAGCATTAAGTACAGCAGAGGCAAAGTATATTGCAACTTGTGTGGCAGCTCGAGAAGCAATGTGGCTTCGGAAGCTCCTTGCAGGATTGTTTGAACAATCAATGGAGCCTACTATCATTTATTGTGATAACCAGAGTTGTGTGAAGTTTTCTGTCAACCCTATGTTTCATGACAGAACTAAGCATGTGGAGATCAAATACCATTATATCAAAGATATGGTATTGAGGAAAGCAATTCAGTTGAGGTATATCAGCACTGATGAGCAGACGGCAGACATTCTCACCAAGCCTCTCTCTAGGATAAAGTTTGTGTACTTTCGAGACAAGCTTGGTATGGTGGAGAATCAAGCCCTATCTGAGAAGGAGTCTCAGTATCAGTGATCCTCTTTAATGCATTTCTCTTTAAGAGAGATTTGAGGTGAAAGCCCTTGTTAATGCATTTCTCTTTTGAGATTTAAGGTGAAAGCCCTTGTTTCCACCCTCTAGGAGAGCCATGGTGGATGTCATGTGTGTGACTCCATGATAGCATCACGTGAGAGAGTCCGTGATGATTTTATGTACTTGTGTTTCACCCTCTGGGAGAGCCATGGTGAATGTCACAATGAGGTGACAACATCACATTGAGTGATGAGCACTTGTCCATACCATACATGGGTGTAGCCATGATATCTGATATCATGATGAGGTGATATCTTTCTTTTTCCACATATGGGTGTAGCCATTGTGGTAGACATCATGATGAGGTGATATGTCTTATGCAGTTGGAAGTATCCTCCCTAGCTAAGAGGGAGTGTTGATCTTCATATAGCGTCAGGCGAATTCTTCCAGCCACGATATGATGGGTAAATTTGATGGAGCCTAGACGGCTATCAAATTTATAGAGATACAATTTTATGAAGAGGCATGTTTTGCATATTAAATAATGTTTAATTATTAAGAAACTCGATTTCATGAAGAAGATGCAACTCTTAACAAGGCCGACATCATGCATCATTGTGGATGTGATTTCTTTAAGAGGCATTTAATATTTGTTATTAAGAAAAAGCTGACTTCATTTATGAAGTGTTGTCTTTGTTTGTTAGAGTCACGTCTTTTGTATAGAGGCCAACATGAAGATTTGAAAGGATGCGTCCCTCCCCCTCACTTGTATATATAATCATTGGCATTTCATTGTTTGGCATTCAGTATGTAGTCGATCAAGTTCGAGTTTCTCAATTGCGTGTTTGTCTCAAGAGCAGATCATTGTTTCTGTTGAAGGCTGAGATCTTTATCAGCAGACTGCTTCATTCTGTATTTGTGTTGCATCAGACTGTGGTGCATATATTTGGCCTTTATATTGGCCTATTGTAAAGGATGCAATTATTGTTAACATTCAATATATAAGAGATATATTGTTGCTGGGTTTTTCTCCCTCAAGAGGACGGTTTTCCCAGGGTATCTGCTGTGTTATTGTGTTGAATTTTGAATTAATTTTCTGTGCTCTAATCTGATCATAAAATCTAACATTTTTTGCTTCAATTTTGATTAACTTTGATGTCTTCTAGTGATATTTTGGTGTGTTGGTGTGTTAGTTTTCTGTTTGGAGGTTTTGGTATGTGATATTAGACTTTTCATGTTGCTGGTTATTGCCTTGTTGACCCATGTTTGTGCTCATGCTGCTCGGAGGAGTGAAATCTAATTTGTGGGTATTGATTCACCTTTTACCTCTAGCTTGGGCGACCCTTTTTGCAGATTATGATGATTTTTACAAGAGTTTTGGATTTTTAAGAGGTCAACCTTCCTTGGGAGGCCGTACCAATGCTGGTGGAGCTTTGGGATTCGTGCTAGAGTTATACTGCCTGGTTTGAGGTGATTTGCAGCTTGAGTTTGAATGCCTAAGCTTGCTTATTCATTGGCAAGTGGTTTGAGGAGTTTTTGATGAGTATTTTAAGAGTTATGAGTATTTGAGGAGTTTTTGATGAGTATTTGAAGGGTGCTGATTGAGAATTCCAGTTCACTGCTATGGTATATCAGACTGCTGCTACAATTATATCAGACCTGATATAACCTTGTCCTTTCATGATTTATGTTGCCTAATCACTCTTGTGTTGCAAGGATTTATTACTGCATCATTGAGCAATCATAGTGTTTTGTAATTCTCATGTTTTTCATGTACTAGACATCATATTGTAGTGCTGATTTGGTAGTACCAATCAGCGCTTTGTTTTCATGTTATTTGGATACTTACCTCATTGCATAAGTGGTTGCTCCCATTGAAAAGTGGTTTGAGTCTTTTGCTTTATGTACTTCAGACTCCTACTGAATAAGTGGTTGAGTTTCTATACTTCTTTCTTGTTGCCGGTTGATAAGTGTAAGTGGTTGTCTTTGCCGCCAAGTGCATTACTTTCCTTGTTACCTATTGAAAAGTGGAAGTCGCTGGCTTACCACCAAGAGCATTACTTGTTTACTTTCATGCACTGTTATTTACTACTCACCCCACTAAAGAAATGGTAATTTAGAGAAAGCTCAATATTATAACCCAACCACCGTATGTTGTCACCTTGCCCATACTAGGATCTAGGTGATTAGAAAGTGGAAGGTGTTATTTCAGTTAGCATTGTTACTTCAGTATTTGCAAAGATACCCTTACACTGTATACTCTCACCTTGCCCACTACAGGATCTAAGTGATCAGAAAGTGGAGGGTTGTTATTTAGTTGTCTATCTTTGTTTTCATCTAACACTAACAGGTGAAAAATTTGTGGAAAAAATTGGGGTGGATATTACAGTGGTATCAAAGCTAGTCATCTTGTCAGCATGTGCTTTTAGTACCTACAGTTGACTAAAATTCTCTATGAGTGATAGAAAAATCAGATATTACAACAAAGAGCAGAAGAGACAATAGTTTCAAACTCCGTCAGTTTCGTTGAGGAGACATTTTCAGAGGTTCTAAGAAACTGTGACAAAGCAGTTGAGATCATGGCAGAAAAAGATAAGGGACCAGCCCAAGAGGAGAGTCCAAATGTTAGAGTAGAGAGAAAGTTTGATTGCATGATGGACATGATGTCCCAGTTGTTGGCTAAGATTAGCCAAAATATAAATCCTACGCCTTAGCCCCAGAGTAGTGAGACTAGTGCTTCAAACAACCACCATAATGATGGACAAAGGGATCATTCTGTTTAAGTGACTAGAGGATCCACTCCTAGACCTCTCCAACCAACCACTTGAAGGGAGGAACCTCCAGTAGAACTAGAAGCTCCAATTCCTATGGCTGATAAAGTAAGAAACAACTACATGGAATATGTCACTCTTTTTGCGAAGATATGAGAGATCTTGTCATTGGACCAATTCATGAACTAGAAGAAGAGAGGAGGTGGAAGATATGAGAATTGTGCTCCTATGCCTCCAAGGGATTATCAACACACCCTTAGGAAGGTAACTCTAGCACATTTTGATGGGAGTGATAAGTGTTCCGCTAAATCATGGATCTAGAAGCTTGATAACTACCTTTCATTGAGGCCAATGCTAGAGTAGAATGCCATCAAGTTTGCCACTCTTCATTTGGATGGGGCTACCCACGAATGGTGGTATCTTCATTAGGTCACTCTTGACCATAACCTTATCATGACATATGATGAGTTCACTAACAAACTCATTGAAAGATTTGACACCAAGGATCCTGAGGTGAAATTCCGTGAGCTTGCCCAGTTGAAGCAACATGGCTCACTTGATACTTACATTTCTGATTTTCAGAGGCTTTCTGTGATGGTGCCCAACATCACTAAAAGAAGACTCGTAGTCCTTTTCTCTAAAGGATTAATGGAACCATTGAAGGGGTGAGTGAAGGCTTTCAATCCACCAACTCTTGCAGAGGCAATCAGAAAAACAAGAAGTATGGAGTTGGCTGCCCCTAAGCAAAAAATTCAATCCAAGACCTTTCCACATGATAAGGACAAGAGGCGTGATGGCAAAGAAAACATTCAGTCCAAAGAAAACCCTACGAAGGTGGAAGATGATTACAAAAAAGAGCTGAGGAAGAAGAATCTTTGTTTCACATGCAAAGAGCCATGGGCCACCGATCACAAGTGTTGGGGAAAAGGGAAAAATCATCAATTGGAGGCCTATTTAACTAATGGATCAGAATCAGAAAATTCAGACCAGCAAACTAAAGCAAAGGATGGTCAAGAAGAAAGCTTAGAAGAAGAGATTGAGAAAGTGAAGGAGAACGAAGGAACTCTCACGAGGATCTCTAGCCTTCAGAGAAGCAATTCTTTCAAACTTAAAGGGTTGTTGAAATGGCAACAAGTTGTTGCTCTAATTGACACTGGTGTTACGCATAATTTCATTGACAAGGATATCGTAGCACAACATGGGCTCAAGACTAGAAAATTTGGAGGTTTCAGAGTAATGGTTGCCAATGGTAACACAATGTCTTGTGTTAGGATGATACCACATTTGAGAATCCTGCTAAACCATGACTTCTATGTTCTCAACATTGGAGGCACAAATGTTGTTTTGGGTATACAATGGCTTCACTCCTTAGGGGAGATCACCTTGAACTTGAAATCTATGGAGCTGAAATTTCAAGATGGTGATAGGAAGGTGGTGTTGAAAGGAATGACTAGTGGAGGATCCAGTACCATTACGTGCAAAATGATGCAAACGATAGATTCCAAGCAAGAATATGAAAACAATTTCAAAACTCACGACAATCCCCTATTTGATGTGGAAGTAGAGCTCAATTTTCCTAATCCTTTTTTTGAGTTGCATCAAGACAAGATGATAGAAGAACCATTATCTCTAATTGATTTACTTCCCATGTTGAGTTGTGATGGATTGGATTCTTGCGATAGGGAGGTTGGCCTTGTGGATTCACTGCAAGGAATGGAGCATCATATTTATTCAGATAGTGTTGGTGTGGTGAGCCCTTGTAAGGAGGTTTTAGAGATTCATAAATTTCTTGGCGTTATATCACACAAGTTGATGAATTGTTGGCTGCCCCAACATGATGGAGTCACTTGGGGAGAGGTTATCTGTGCCCAGGATCGTATGCATGGGCAAATTGTTTCTATTACCTCTCTTTGCAGTGATCTTATGAGTCCATTTATGTCCCTACCAATGGACTGGAGAGAGATTTTGAGCAAAGGATGGCTCTATGGCAAGTTGGAGACACTTGAAAGGAATTTTCCAGCTATGGACATGAGCAAATGTGTCACTTTGGCTGAAGTTTTTCAGTATTGCAGCAGCTATTCTTCTTCTTGAGTGTTGATTTTCCAAAAATCAGACCCCAAGTTGGCCATTTCAAACTTGGAGAGCTGCTGGTATGCTTATTTAAAATCCATTCAGTCTCCTAGCAGGAATGATTTATAATTTCAAATGAGGGAGATGTTGAGTTTGAGCAATTAGAATCCTTGTGAGAGAAGTGAACAAGCACCAATCAATGAGTCACAATGACTATTCCAATCCATTCACTTGTGTTTATGATTGGGATAGCGGATTATTTTTCAGTTATGACCTTGATGATGGTATGCAAGAGGCTAAGTATGGGGAAGTCAACATTGACTTCCTCAAATCCACCTAGGGGATGCCACAGGGTTTTGATCATGGGGAGCAATTCTCCAAGGAGCTGGCCAAGGGTTTGTTGAGTTTGATTGGTCTTCTTATGGGAGAACTTCATGAGATTACATTTGCAAGCAACCAGCTGAGCAATGTTTTTATTTGGGGAAGCCACGAATTCCTTAGACTTATTTGGGATCCAAGAGTCATGGTGAGTTATCTCAAAATCAATCAATGCATGGCTTGCAATTGCTTGAGGACAAGCAATCTCGAGGAGGGCGGCCTATAATGTCCCCTTTTTAGCCCTATGCTTTTCAGTGGCCGATAGTCTATTTTTGGAGTCCCATAGGCTACTTGGAGGCAGTTTTAGGGTTTTCAAGATTCTTGGAGGTTTCATGTTAGCTTTTCAAGAGTTCCTTGTAGGAGTTTTCCAGTATGTTTTATGGGTCTTTCTAGGTTTTCCAAGAACCTTGGTGGGCAATCACTACTATTTTTAGCGATGTTTATTTTTATTATAGTTGTCAAGATTCTCCATTATGAGAACATAGACAACGTACCAGTCCCCATACCCAAAATTTCCAGTGAATCATTTACATATAAAATAGCCATCTCCTTATTCATTTAACTCACGTACCCTAATTTGATTGGCGTCCCCGTCCTCGTACCAATACTAGTACCCTACGTCTCCCGATAACTATGATTTTTGGACTTACTATTTTTAGTAAATCACGACGGCTAGCTAGAATGTACTTATTTTGAGATTGGTGTCACTTACTATTTGTAACAATATAATATTTTTAGTAAGTGATATTTTTGGCAATGGTGTTGGTAGCATTTCAAAGCAAGGTTTCAAGTTTTAGCAATATTGGGAGTTTCATACTGAGTCCAGTCACTTTTAGCAATTTTGGCATCCACCATCCTTGGAGTTTGGAGAAAAAAGGCAAAATATAACTTAAGTCAATTTTATATTGTTGAGTTGCATTTGGCTCCCATGCCTAGGTTGTGCAACTTAAGTTATGTTTAAAAAAGGGGACTCATGTATTGGATGCCATATTAAGTGACTTATGCATTTCAAAGGTAAAATTGATGCCAAGATAAAGTGGACGCCAAAGTTTGAGGATTAAGTAATTTTAATTGAATATTATATTGCTCCAAAAGGTGGTGTCCCTTTTGGAGGGAACTACAATTCAAATTTTTGGGTCCTTGAGTTTATTTATATGCCTTCTCTTGCTCTCATTTGATCATGCTAATTTGATATAACAAAATGCTGGCAAAATGATGATTGAACTCTTGGAGCTTGAGGACGAAATCCCTCCAAGCTATCTTCAATTTTGGGGTTGAGAGTACCTCCTAGCTGAATTGTGTTGCAACTTCATCTTAGGGGTTGCACCTGAGCAAACAATGGTGATGGCTTTCTTATTTGCTTCAATTTTGATTAGCTTTGATGTCTTCTAGTGATATTTTGGTGTGTTGGTGCGGTAGTTTGTTGTTTGGAGGTTTTGGTGTGTGATATCAAACTTTTCATGTTGCCGGTTATTGCCTTGCTAACCCATGTTTGTGCTCACGCTGCTCGAAGGAGTGAAATCTAATTTGTGGGTATTGCTTCACCTTTTTCCTCTAGCTTGGGCGACCATTTTTGCTGATTATGATGATTTTTACAAGAGGTTTGGATTTTTAAGAGATCAAGCTTCATTGGGAGGTCATACCATTGTTAGTGGTGCTTTGGGATTCGTGCCAGAGTTATACTACCTAGTTTGAGGTGATTTGCAGCTTGAGTTTGGATGCCTAGGCTTGTTTATGAAATATGCTAACCAATTTTTTCGTTGAAATTTTCACAACACAATCAACACTTCGCCAATTGAATTAGCATTAGCATTAAAATTGAAATCCAAGTTTCAATGATCTCGACGCCAAGAATGCACACTCAATCCCAAGGAAGGAGAGGTGTTGTCATATGGCGGAGAAACTAAATACAATAACTTGAAATGAAACAAACTCAACATCAAGAATGTGCACTCAAGATCCCACTGAGGACGATGTGCTAACATATGACGAAGTTATTAATTGAAAACTGAAACAATTAGGCGGATAACCAGCCATGAAGATACATCTATCTAATTCATCTGTTGCGGCGGGCATCCACTTAAGAGTGGGGATTCACCACTTGAGAGTAGGTACAAAGAGATCAAAATGTTCAGTATCCACACTGGCGGTAAACCATCCAGAGGTAATTAATATGAATTTAAACAAGTAATTGCAGCAATAACAACGATTGAATTAGTACTACTAAATCTCAACCTTACAATTCAAGAGTCTGCAAATACGACTATTACAATGATAGGGAATAGAGCCAAGCAGAGAAGAATGTATTCTATCAACGTTCTTTTACTTTCCCAATGATAAATTAAAGGCCAAAACTGAAATCTCATAAATCTGATGTAAAAACAGAGTTTTGGAATTTTGATCAGCAAACTATAAACACCATAAAATGCTCATAACTTCATCAAATTACCTTCGTTTTGAATGAAATTGAATGCAATGGACAACTGGAAGGAAGGCGACCATGCTAGGATGAAGAAACAGCAACAAAGACCCTCTGTGAATTTAGCATGAATTCCAAGGCACTTGAAAAAGGTACAGCCCTCCTTGAAGGGGCGATTTTCCTTTAAAAATCAGATGCTCTACTAAAAAATCTCAAACTTGGCATGATGAGTCGCCCAAGGTCAACAAATCAAATGGTGAAATACCCAGAATCATATTCAGACTGAAAATAAAGCTACGAATCAAAATCACCTTCAGCAGTAGATGAATCAGCAATACCAAAATTGATAAATCTCCAAAAATTCTCCAACAATCGAGCTCAATCTGCTAGTCTAGATGAGAAGCAGCAAAAGACCAAATAGGTGTTGTATTTCAAACACGAAATTGGTTAATGGCTAGGAGGTAGCCTCCTCGAAGCAAAATATCACTTGTCATTTTGACAACATAACAGTATGATAAGCATAATGCATAACCCAAGCTGGAGTAAAAGCATTCATTTTATAGAAGAGTAGAAGACTCTTCAATTTCTCAAGAAGGTACGCCAAGAGTCACAAAGAGACTCTTCAAATTTCCAAAATTTCTCAATTTCCAAGATGGCATCCCATTTGCAAGGCAACTTTATTTTAAAATATTTACTCCAATAAAAAAGGCGTCCACTTTCCAAGGCATTGAGACTTAATAAAAATAATAATAAAACACCTTAATGAAGGCGTCCCCTTCGCCCTTCCAAACCCCTCTTTTAAACACAACTTAAAGTTGTTCACCTAGGCCAAGGGGTCTGTTGTGACCTAACTCACACCTCGCCCCATTGCAAATGGGGACCCTTGTCGTTTGCCTTTTAGGGTTTTGCTTTCGCGCGCCTCGTTTTGTCTGCTCTCTGATTGGGGGTTTTAAGTCTGCATTTTGAACGGTCACCCGAGTCGAGTCAGTGAATTTTAGTCTGGATCAATGTACAAACGTCACCATTGTGCTTAGAAGGCCTGGGAGACGAAGATCGACTGTCGTTTCGGTCGATTCTGACACTTCCAAATTTTTAGGGTTTCTCACCCCGGGCCCCTATTTTTTAGGACCTACTTTTTTGGCACTTTTGGGCAATTCTGGGATCCCTATTTTTTAGGGTCTATTTTTGGAAAGTTGCTATTTTTGGAAAATTTCTATATTTAGAAAGTTTCTATTTTTAGAAGGGCCACGAGTTTCGAAAACGCACTCAGAAGTTCGAAACGAGCAACGAAACTCTCAGAAAATCGATTCAAAGTTTTTTGAAATTTTGGTCAAAAAATCTGGAAAAGTTCAAAAATCTGGAAAATCTGTTAAAAAATGGTGAGAAATTCTGGAAAATCACAGAGAAATCTGGTAAAGAGCATCGAAAATGGTGAATGAGATGATGAATTCGTCAATAAATTGGTAAAATTCATGAAGTTCATCAAGAAAATCTGGAAATTTGTGAAGAAATCTGAACAGTTCATGGAAAATCTGAGCACAATCATGGAGAAAATGAGATATACACCTTCAGCCTTAGTCAAATCTGAGTAATGGCCAAGCAAACTATGGATTCCGCCTTCAGCCAAGCAATCAATGGCATAAAAATTTGATCAAGGGCATGAAAATCTGGGCAATGGCAATGAAATCTGTCAAGTCCGCCTCTGTCAAAGTATGCAATGGCAAGAACATGTATCAAGTCCGCCCTTGTCATGGTCAACCACTAGCTGAAGTCCGCCATCCAATGGCAAGGAAAATGATGAAGTCCGCTTTGAAATCTGAGCAATGGACATGCAAACAATGAAGTCCGCCCCTGTCAAAGCATCAAATGGACAGGTCAAAAATGAAGTCCGCCCATGAAAGAGAAGGTAAATGGCAACAGATTCAAGGAAGTCCGCCTTGAGCTTTAGGCAATGGCCAAAAATGTGATGAAGTCCGCCTTAGTCTAAGAGAGAGTGGCAAGCAAGTCAAGCAAGTCCGCCCTATGCAAAAAGTCATTGGCAAGCATAAGCCCAAAGTCCGCCCAAGTCAAAATGGAAGTGGCTAGAAAGAGTATGAAGTCCGCCCAAGGCAAAAATGAGATAAATCTGGCTAAGGCATGGACAAAGCAAAGTTAAAGTGGCCAAAGACAAGCTGAAGTTCGCCTTAGGGAAGAGGAAAATGCCTAAAACAAAGAGTTAAATGGCAAACAAAGAAGGAAAGTCCGCCCTAAGCAAAGTTAAAATGGCCAAAGAACCAACAAAGTCCGCCCTAGCAAAGAAGTAAAGTGGCAACAAAATGTGGAAAGTCCGCCTAAGGTAAGAAAGGAAAAATGGCTAAGGCATGACCAAGAAGAAGTGAAGGGCAAGGAAAATGCCAAAGTCCGCCATGTATTAGAAAGTGAAAAATTAAAATTTTGTCTAAGTGTGAACCTTTGAAAAATGAAAATATTCATGACACTTAGAAGATTCGCCCAAGAGAATAAAAAAAATCTTCGCCATGGCTAGGAAATTTAAGCAAATGGACAAAATAAAATTGGATTTGTCAAGGAAAATTTGTGAAAAATCAAGTTATGGATAAAAAAATATCGGACATGGCGAAAGAATTTTGGACAAAAGACAAGTCGTGGCTAGAAAATTATTGGACATGGCTAGGAAATTATTGGACGTGGCTAGGAAAGTATCAGACGAGAAATATTTTTTGGCCAAATAAAATTGGACATGGCCAAATATTTTTGAGAAATGATCAAAAAATCATGGACAAATAAATTGGATGATCAAGATTATGGCGAGAAAATTTGGGAAAATGGAAAATTTGCCTAAGGCATTGGCAATGAAAATCGAACGGGTTGGAATGGACACATAAAATAATTATTTTAATTATTTTAATCTTTTATTTTCCAACACCAAAAAGGAGATAAGTCTTGAAAATTTCGAAATTGGAAAGAGAGAAAAAGAGTCTTGTTGGACTGTGAATGAAATTAGAAACTTTCCCGAACGAAGTTGTTAAGGATAAAACTTGCCATCTTGAAACAAAGTGCAAGAATGAGTTCGAACTTGATTCAAAGGAAACTTTGCAAATATGCTAAAATGATCGACCCTCTCACTTCTATAAGTGATTTCGTTTTTCATTTGTGTAATCACTCGATTTTGAGAAGGAAAGTTGTGAGAGAAAAAGTGTTTAAGGCAAAAGGTTGAAAGATTTTGCAGCAAAGTGAAAGAAATATTCTGTTATCAGCTTGCATTGCAATTGTGATCACGTCTCCAAGAAGTCACAAGGCAGATTTTTTTTTCTTGTCAATTTCATGTTAACATGAAGCTTCACCACTTATTTATTTTTCCAGCTTGTTATTTTTTCGCGAAATCTAATTTGATTATCAGCTGGAAGGTGCTTTCAAACTGATTTTAATGTCGAATTCTGATTTTCCTTTCTTCCTTCTCTTGCAGATCTATTTTTCGAAGCAGCCAAGATGAAGTTTGCAAGCAAAGGTGTCCAAACTCAATCAAAGATCAAGTCCAAGTGGGAGCACGTTCTAGACACGGATCTTGGCCACGTTGATCTTGAAGACTTCCGAAAGAGAATGTACGGGACTGACGGACGCTTGCCAACACCAATCGCCATGAGGATGATGCGAAACGGAATCGTCCATGCAGCTGGTTTTCCACCAGCAAAAGAATGTCCTGAGTTGATGGCAGAGTGTGCACTACATTACAACGCACAAGACAGACAGATAGAAGCTCCTGACGGAAGAGTCCTTGCTTACTTGTCCGAGCCGGCAATCCAGGAGACTTTTGGCATTCCAGTGTACAACCGAACATCCTATCGCACCAAGCAAGATGCACTCAAACTTTACCAAAGTCAGAAAGATCTATGTGCATCCAACATAAACAAGAATTGGTTATTAAAACCAAAGCCTACTGCAAGCAAAATGCCGAAAAAGTTGATCAGAACCCACTTCAAAGAAGAATATGGTGATATCGTTCTGCTACTTAACAGAATGGTAGGCAGTGCCCACGGTGCTCCGTTCAAAGAATGGATGTACTATTTTATTGAAGAAATAATCACTGGAGTCAAAATGTTCAATTGGTCCAGGATGATTAGTGACAGCTTACACGAACAGTTGGTCAACTTTGAGCAGACCAAGATTTTCCACATGAGCTCCTACATTGTATATTCACTTGCGAGATATTATAAATATCCTGGCTTCACATGCAAAGGCGTGGTTGGCAACGGCGAGGGGAAATTCAAAGTCTACGACTGCTATCCACAGCTGCAGCTGAAAGAGAAGTCCCATTTCCGAAGAGCTCACGATGCATTTTTGATGTATATCACCAGGCTTCTTCAGGGCGGAACGCACCAAAGACTCTCGCATGAAGCCAAGAGCTTGATCAGTCGCTACGGATTCTGGTTCATTCAGTATCCTAAGTTCACCTACATCAGAATCCAAGGATTTTCCGGAAATCCTTATAGGCTGCCTGTCTATCCAACTAACAGGATGGTATTGTTGGAAGTGCTAAGACAGTTAGAAACGTATCAGAACATCCAAAGGCCTAAGCAGAAAGCTGCCGTCACCTTTCCGTTTTTCATCGACAACATGGAGGAGTCATGCCCGACAGAACAAGCAGCAGAGGTTGCTCGATTGGAGATTCAGCAGTATCCATTCATCTCATACAAAGCCAGGAGCAACTTCGATCCGCTTCATCACATCAAGATTGTGGACGGAGAAAGATACAGACATCGGGTTGCCCTAGAAGACTTTTGGGCCAACGCAGCCGATGAATACGATGTAAGGAGAAGATTATGGTCAAGGTTGCCCCTGAGCATGATAAGGGCGACGGAGCTCTTCAAAATACCTGACCAGCTGCAAGATGATGGGATATATGTGCAGCCAGGCTTCAAAGAGAATGAGCCTCTGCCACCTATGAAATGGTTTGAACCTGAGATGGGTGATCTAGCCACCTTGATGCGCCCTGTTTTCAAATACTCCCAGTGGTGGATAGATCGTCAAGTAGAAGTGTTAAAACAGAGAAATGTGCAATTTACCTATGAGTTGATGGGAGACACCGAGTCATGTTCTTCAAATGCCGATGCATCTCGTGCGGATGGACAAGCAGATGCTGCCAACTCCAAGAAGAGGAAAGAAGCCGATAGATCTGCAATTCAAGACAAAGGTAAAGAGATAGATGAGGGCCCTTCACGGAAGAAACACAAGTCTAAACCCCTCCAGTCGGCCACTTCTAGGAACATAGAGGAGATGCTTGCCTTAGATAGAGAATCCTTGGAGAATGCCATGATCCCTTCTCCAGTTGAAAATGTAGAGCCAATTCAAATAGAAGATGACGATCAACCCTCTCCAGCAAGCACAGAGATTTTGGAATCGGGTAACGACACGGACATCAAGGATGGAGAATTCGAGGAAGGAATGATTTCCGCCCTCAAAGGCATTCAAGAGGACCCATCCGTCCAGGAGATCCATGATATGCAGTTAGTCCAAGAAATTCAAAGTATGCCAGAAATACAGGAAGAACAGGAAATGCAGGACATGCAGGACGTCCAAAATCAAGAGGACATGATTGAACAGCCAACAGTACCAGAATGGCTGAAGGAAAGATTGAAAAGAAAAGCGCCAGTGGAGGTCCCGGAGGAGGACAATGACACAGATTTTCTGGCCAGATTAGAGCAAACCGCCCCAAGGAAGAAGGCCAAGAAGTTCTCAACCATTCAGAGGGATGAAGCTGGAAATCGCACGGTGCAAATTGCAGTGCCTACGGCCGACAAGCTGGAAAAAATTGGGGTGGATATTACAAGATGGGGATGGTAAGGAACCACTATATAAAATATAGGGAAAATTTAAAATATATAGGGAAATTTTAAATATTCATATGAAAACATGGATAAAGCTTGCATATATACATTATATAACCTTAACATATAACATTTGTGTTCAAAATTCATTGTCAATACTCAATATGCATTCAGAATTCAGAATTCATTGTCAATATGTATGTGATATTAAAAAATAACATACAAGTTTTATAATATGATAGTCCAAGACAGTCAACAAAATGACTGTACCATGACAGTCCATAGAACTTGTAGAGAATAAACCAATTATGTTGATGTTATCGCAGCTTCGGGCTCATCCTTCCAGCCACAAGTCAAGAAATAAATTCATATAGCCTAACGGCTATTCATTTATTGAGATAAATAAAGTGAAGAGGCGCTTCACTTGGCAACAATTAATTACTAAGCTGGGCCAACCTTCCATGTAATTCGAATTTCTTATTTGTAATTATATTTTCTTATTGTGGCCAACCTTGCTCTTGAAGAGGTGTGACCTCTCTCTCAAAATGTATTTATACAAGGTCATTTCCATTCCATTACACATCAAGCAAGTTTGATTCTTTCCCTTCATTCAAGTGTGAATTCTCCAAGAGCAGATTGCGAATTCCATCAAGTGCAGATTTGAGTTTAAGGAAGGGCAGATTATTATCTGTTATTGCATCTAGTGTTGGTGCTGAATACTGGCCTTGTGATTGGCCTCATTTTAAAGTGAATTGTTGCCATTGCTTATATATATGAGATATTTGTTGTTGGGATTTTCTCCCTCAAGTGGAGGGTTTTCCCAGGGTATATGCTGTGTTATTGTGTCTGATTTTGAATTAAATTTCTGAGTTTTACATCTGATCATAAAACTAACAAATTACAAGATTTATAATGGAAAGGGAGGTTGCTTAATAAGATGGACTCTTGTGATAGAAGGATATGTTGATGTAAGTAGCGGTGGGAGATCTCTTTCTCCCCTATATAAATTTGAAATATTTTCTAGAGGACAACTTTGGTGTAGCAACGCCTCCCTTGCAAATAATATTTTTTATTATTTTATTAATCTAAGAGGCCAACTAAACTAAAGAGACACATTGTTTTGTGAAGGCCGACTATTCATGAAAGGACACCTTGATGTGTATATATACAAGAGGATTCACTTTTCATTTGGTATCCAACATAATTCAACTCAAGTTCGCATTCTTCTCAGCAGATCAATACTTTGCTTCTAGAGGATCAACATCAAGGAGAAGTCACTATCATTGTGTATATTTGCATCTTGAGAGGTGCTATCTTTATTGCCTCAGATCGGCCTAGTGTGTGGCCAGCTGTGAAGCAGATTTGATGCTCTTTTATTCTATATATAAGTGATATTTGTGGCTGGGTTTTTCTCCCTCAAGAACGAGGGTTTTCCCAAGATATATGTTGTGTTCTATTGTTCATGTGCTATTGTATTTCTGTGTTTTTGCTTATTTTAAATCTGATCTTAAAACTAACATGGTATCAAAGCAGGTCTAAGAAAAGATCCAATCATATCTTTTAAGCAAGTCGAATTTATATCTAGCGCACTCTCTAATTATTGACATCATTGAATCCTCTTTGGCATCATTCATGGAAGGAGATGCCTAAAGTGTATAATTTTGGGCATGTCAATGAAGTATGAGAAATTCAGTGCCTACCCCTTCAGCAAACAATTTATTGGGTCTCTAAGGTGGTTGGAGAAAGTTTATGCAACAAATTTGTGGCAAAGCCGCGAGCTTGTACTGCTACTATGAACCTTGGCTCCCCTACGCCTCTATAACAGTCGAGAAGAAATCTTGAGCCATCAACATTCGAGGGAGTAATAACCTCCTCGTATTCCAGTCGGGTTCTAGCTCTGTAAAAGCTTCTATGGAAAATTGCAAGTACTTTGCATTGTTCATGATGATTATGGTTGTGGCGGTCGGGCTTGCGTAGCGTCGACACAAGCATAGTCAACTTGCACCAAGTTTTTTTTACGGTGAATAACAGCAACAGATTTTTGATCAACTGCCAGACAATGAAGCAGCTGAGTGTGAATTTTTGCATGGACGTACGATCCCGTGAATGGGAGCATTAGCATGGCCTTCACTACGAAAACTGATGCCTCAGCTAGGTGTGTATGTTGGGGGATCAACCTTGTAGCTCTTGCCATGGGCGGGACTCGATCCCTAATCGCCTTCAAGCACACCAATGGCAACATGGTCGTCACCACCTAATCGGGAATAATCAAAGCTTGTCGAATTTGGAGGTGTCGGGTGCTGTTACTATGCTAGGTGTTGTGATTCGTAGCCCGTGATGTTATCTCTTGAATGAGTCGGAATTGTCATGCTCTGACGAGTTGGAATAATCGAATGACATTAAAATCAAGACTTAATTGAAGCCAAAGTTGGAGTCTTATGCCTTGTGTCGTCGCAATTCTTCAAGAAACAAATATATATATCTAAGGATATCGTGGTAGTTCTTGGAGGTTGGATCGAGAAGCAAATAAATGATGAATTAATTATCTGAAGAATGTTGCAGCATATCAATTAAGGGGGTTGAGTTAAATCTCGAAGGTAATCTGAATAACGTGAGAAGATTGTTTACAAAATGGAAAGAGATTTCTAGAGATGAAGAGCTTGAGGCATCCTGTGAGGAAGTCATGCCAACTGGAGAAATGATCAAGCATGGAGTCATAGCTATTAAAATAATGTTTATTTATTTATTTATTAATGCTCAATATTGTAAGATATTGTAAGATAGAGATAAGATCGTCTCCGATCTTATCTGGAGTTTCTTTTTAGAAACTTTCCAGTTTTGTAAATCTTGTAAACTATTTATTGAGCGTCTCGCTCATTTTTAATACATCAATTAATTTACCAATTACTTGCGTAATATGGTATCAGAGCTCAGGAAAACAATTTTTTTCGAAAAATTAATAATTTCTTTTTGAAATTATTTTGTTTACATTTTTCGAAATAATTGATTTTTTTTAAAAAAATTTAATTCTGGAATTTTTTTTCAGTGGAAATTTTTGGCATTTCTTGGCCGCTATTTTCAAGATTTTTCGTGGACATTTTTCAGGAAAATTCGTGGCTCTCCTGGGCGAATAAAATTCGTGGTATTGGCATTACGTTTTTGTTCTGGCCGCACGCGTTTCTGGTTGCATCTTCTGCTTGCCGCGATCTAAAGACACGCCATTTTTCGTGGAACCCGTTCGTGTTTTGAAGACACGATTTGTTTTCTTTCTGGGTCGCGATTTCTGGCATTTTTTTGTCTTCTGCAAGCCGCGCGTCTTAGATCTCTGCTCGTGTTTGGCCGCGACAGACGTCTTCCTTCTGGGCACGGATTTATCAGTATTTCCCACGCATTTTGTGCGCGTTTTTTTCAACTTCTGCCCGCGTTTTCTTCTGATGACGGAAGAACCACAACTTCTGCCCGCGTTATGACTATGTTTTGAAGAATCTGGTTCACTTTCTGCTCTCCATCTTTTCGCGTTTTTGTTCTCTGCAATTTTTTGGAGAAATTTTGGCGCCTAGGGTTCCAGCGACTTCGGCCAGGGTTTTGACCATTTTTTTCAAGTCAGAAAATTTTTTCGATCACAGATTCGTGGTGGGTTTTTCGAGAGCTCAACTGGGTTGGTCTCCGAATTTTCTGGGTGCATCGTTTTCCGTGCCTCGAATTTTGTGCCATCCGTACACTGTACTTTCTGCAGTCTGTACTTGAATCTGTCCCTGTTTTTTGCATTGGAATTCGTGCCTAGAGTTTTGTGCATCAGCCTCTTCTCAGCACCTCGTTTTTCGTGCCTCGAAAAGCGTGAAGATGGCCAGTTTAAGCAATTTAATGTTGGAGGGCAGCCAGAGATTTAATGGCAAAAATTACAACACCTGGAAGCAGCGGATGTTAACAATTTTTGAATACCGCTGCCTTGATCAGATGATCCTCGGCAACGCTACTCGTCCTGAAGCGGCGGGTAAGGATCAAGATAAATTTGATGAGCAGAATCGTGAAGCCGTCATGCTTATTAAGCTTTCGGTTACTGATGATCAGCTCCCTCAGATCCCACTGCGAAAATCAGCTAAGGAGATCTGGGATCACTTGAAGGATATGCATGAAACTTCCGACAAAAGGCGTGCGTTTTTCTTGAAGAATATGTTGTTTTCTATCATGATGGATGAGAAGACAACTCTGCAAGCGCACTTGAATAAAATCCAGGAGATCAGAGATCAGTTGGAGGCGATTGGTCGGAAAATGGAGGAGGAAGACATGGTTGTGATCACCCGGAAGAGTTTACCGAAGTCCTATGAACATTTCATAGAGACCCTCAACATTACGTCTGCTAATGTTGATCTCAAGTTTCCGAATTTGTGCACTATCCTGTTGCAGCAGGATCGCTGGAGACAACAGTTCGGTAGCAGTGATTCATCATCCTCCACGGAAAGCAAAGCCTTGGGTAAAAACTCACCAAGTATCATGGAAGGTTGTACCTTCACAAAGGCTCAAGTCGGGCCCACTGTACCAAGAAGAAAATATAGTAATTATCGCCATAATTGGCCACATCAAAGATTGTCGTGCCTGCTTATTTCCGAGCAAAGAAGGTGGAGGCTCTGTAGTTAATGTCGCCGAAAGCACTCTCGAAAGTAAGGAATCAGCTTTTTATGTATTGATGGTAAAAGGGCCTGCCGCATCATGTCAAGTCCTCCTTGGTACATAGATTCTCGTGCCTCGCACATTTCATAGGCGTGATTGGTCTGCTGTGATTTCTTCCTCGCACCGACTTCAAGAATCTTTTGAGGAGGTGGAGGAATACATAAATGTTTCAAGATGTGCAATCGTCAAGCAGTTCACCGTGGGTGAGGGATCCTGTACCCTCAACGCAGTATTATGTGTAATTCCCGACATCGAGCTCCACCTTCTCTCGCCACCAAGATCATGCGGCATTCTCTCGTATGGATGTGGTATTCAATGTATAGATGTTCGATTGTTAATCGAGAAACTCAGCATTAGCCATGGGCCGCTGATAGAGGATCATGGCCTTTGCTGTGCTTGTGGACATCGGTGATTCTCCAGTTAGCCTTGCCCAGAACCACCGTCACTCGCCTTTGGCACTACTGCAGACGCGGCACCCTGAACGCGTACTCATCTCCTCAAATTTTGCCCCGGAGGACTCTATGATGGGCTTTACCCGACATCTGCATCAAAGATCGCATGCTTTGTGGTGCTTGTCAGGCTGGGAAGCAGCATCGCACACCGCTCAAGGATGGCGACTCTTGGCGGGCTTCTAAGGTACTTCAATTAGTTCATGCTGATATTTGTGGCCCTATGTCTGTTTCTTCTGTAACTGGTTGCAAATACTTTCTACTTTTTGTTGATGACTATAGTAGGAAAATGTGGGTGTACTTTCTTAAACAGAAATCAAAGGTTTTTAATGTATTTCAAAAGTTTAAGGCCTTAGTTGAAAAAGAGTCCAGTTCTTGTATTATAACTCTTAGGTCAGATAAGCGGGGGGAATTCTGTTCCAGTGCATTCTCCAACTTCTGTGATACTCATGGGATAAAACGTCAGTTAACCACACCCTACACTCCTCAGCAAAACGGTGTTGTAGAGCGACGCAATCGTACGATTGTTGAGATGGCTCGCTCCATGTTGCAACACAGGAGTGTTCCTACCAAGTTTTGGGCAGAAGCCGTCAATACATCAGTCTATCTCCTTAATAGGTCACCCACTCATGATGTTAAGGGGAAGACTCCTGAGGAAGTTTGGTCTGGTCGCAAACCTAGGATCAGTCATTTGAAAGTTTTTGGCTCCCTTGTGTATGTTTGGATTCCAAAGGCCAAGCGCACTAAGCTGGACTCCAAGAGCCAGAAACTTATGTTCACCAGGTATAGTTACAATCACAAGGCATATAGGCTGATTGATATAGACACTGATCGTCTTATCTTCAGTCGAGATGTTGTCTTTGATGAGGAACGAGGTCCATTTCACTCTTCCTCACCTGTTCAGCATTCAGAGGATCAGCCTCTACAGGGTCCTGATATGAGTGTCCGACTTCCATTAGGTCCACCTAATGGGAGGGATGACGAAGACCTAGTCTTTGATGATGCTCAACCTGAGTTTCCTCCAGATGATAATGAACATCCCCCTACTGAACCTGTTCCAGATCCACAACCAGATCCAGCTCCTCCTGTTGCATCTGATGTTGGCACATCTACTCTCTGACCGAAATGGTGGGCTAAGACTATCAGTGATCTTCATGCTGATGAGCTCATTGAGGGTAGATCATCCAGAAACAAGAGCAACAATAGCTCATGAATTTTGCTCTCATGGCCACAACATTCACAAGAGCGATGTTTCCCGACATATCTGAGGCAAAAGTGACAATTGAGGGAAAAGGCACGGAATCGTAATACTGTGAGTCTCAAGAATCACACTTGGGTCCTTCCAATCTCCTTCAGTGGAAGAAGCTCCATTAGTCAGTAAAATGGGTGTACAAGGTGGCATAAAGTCGATAACCCCTTGACAAGTACAAAGCTCATCTAGTTGCACGAGGGTTCTCACAAAAAGAAGGCATTGACTATGAGGAGACTTTTGCTCCTACAGCCAAAATGAGTACCATACGGCTTGTCCCTGCCTTAGCAGCCCAATTTGGTTGGAAGGTCCACCGATGGATGTGAAGAGGCCTCAACGGTGAGTTGAAGGAGGAAGTATACATGACGCAGCCTCCAGGTTTCAAAGTTGCTGGTCAAGAACAGAAGGTGTGCAGATTGGTCAAAGCCCTCTATGGCCTGAAACAGGCTCCTCGGGCTTGGTACATTAAGATTGACACGCACTGCATCATGGTTTTCGGGAGGAGTCCATCTCGATCAACTCGTATGTCAAGAATGTAATGAGATTCGATTATTGCTGTCTACGTGATGACTTTGATCATTACCGCAAGCTTCAAAGACATTTGATCACCGAGATCAAACAGACTTGTGCAAAACTACATGACAGCATTTGGGCCTCCTCGGTGATTATTGTTTAGGTGTTGAGGTTTGGCAGACAGAGAGCAGCATTTTCATCTCCCAGTCCAAGTATGCTCGAAGTCTTCTGGATAAGTTCCGAATGCAGGATTGCAAACCTGCCTCTACACCCATGGAAAAAGGGCTTAAGTTGTCAGCTAAGTCCGATTCACCCGTGGTAGATGAAACATTGTTCAGGCAACTAGTAGGCAGCCTCATCTATCTTGCTGCTACTAGACCTGACTTGAGTTTTGCAGTGAGCTACATATCACGCTTCATGACAGCCCCCAAGACTGATCATTGGGTAGCGTGCTGCCGCAGTCAAGCAGGAAGGGCAAGCACTCCCGATTTTGGACTCCTTACACACTCCTGAGTCACGATCCTAAACTCAAGGTCTGCTGTGATTCAGATTAAGGTGTTCAATGGATGATGAATAAATATCCGGTATGTGTTCGGGCTGGGATCCGCAACATGACTAGTAAGAAGCAAAGAAAGGGCTCTCCCCATGCTTAAGGTGAGTATCGAGGAGCAGTAAAAGCAGCATGTGAGGCGCTTGAGCTACCGATGCTCGCGCATATGCAAATATCTCAAGCAGGTCCGGATTTCTGTTCTCGCGGATAATCGTGAGTTCAAACTTACAAGAACCGGCCTTCCATGAGCTAACCACATGGAAACTCATTGTCATTTCATTCTAAGTCGGTTGAAGACTTTATCACTCAAGTCGATGTCCGGCTTATGATCGTGACAACAGACATTCCTCTCACCAAGTCGCTCAGTACAGATAAGTTTGTAAAATTCAGGGGGCATCTTGGTGTAGTTGATCGATTGAGCATTAAGGGAGGGTATTAAAATAATGTTTATTTATTTATTTATTAATGCTCAATATTGTAAGATATTGTAAGATAGAGATAAGATCGTCTCCGATCTTATCTGGAGTTTCTTTTTAGAAACATTCCAGTTTTGTAAATTTTGTAAACTATTTATTGAGCGTCTCGCTCATTGTTAATACATCAATTAATTTACCAATTACTTGCGTAATAATAGCTTGCAGCCATGGGACTGAGGTGGTGGCTGGAGACATCTCTTGAAAAGGAAGAACCTATTCAGGTTGTCATTGCAATCAGTTTGAAGAGGAGGAATTAACTTTCAAAGGGAGTCTGACAAACCAACAAAGGCAACCTTGGACAAGGAGGTCAGGAGGTTGATGCAAGAACTTGGAGCTTCAGAGGGAGTCATCATCATGAAGACTTGTTGTTAATGCATTTTTCTCTGAGACAGAGAAATTTGAGGTGTAAGCCCTTGTTAATGCATTTTTCTCTTAGACGAAGAAATTTGAGGTGTAAACCCTTGTTAATGCATTTTTCTCTAAGACGGAGAAATTTGAGGTGTAAGCCCTTGTTAATGCATTTTTCTTTGAGATGGAGAAATTTGAGGTGTAAGCCCTTGTTAATGCATTTTTTCTCTGAGACGGAGAAATTTGAGGTGAAAGCTCTTGTCCATCTCTGAGACGGAGATGTGGTTCTTTCCACCCTCTGGGAGTAGCCATGGTGGATGTCATGTTGAAAGACTCCATGACAACATCACATTGAGAGACTCCGTAATGAATACTTTGTACTTGTGTTTATCCGCACATGGGAGTAGCCATGGTGGATGTCATGCTGAAAGACTCCATGACGACATCACGTTGAGTGACTCCGTGATGGGCACTTGTGCACATGTTCCCTTCCACACATGGGAGTAGCCATGGTGGACAACATGTTGAGTGACTCCATGATGAACTTTTTTTTTTTAATGGGTGTAGCCATTGTGAGTATCATGTTAAGAGACTCCATGACACGGATATCTGGAAAGATATCTCCCTAGCTAAGAGGGAGTGTTGATGTAAGTAGCAGCGGGAGATCTCTTTCTCCCCTATATAAATTTGAAATATTTTCTAGACGACGACTTTGGTGTAGCAACGCCTCCCTTGCAGATAATATTTTTTATTATTTTGTTAATCTAAGAGGCCGACTAAACTAAAGAGACACATTGTTTTGTGAAGAAGGCCGACTATTCATGAAAGGACACCTTGATGTGTATATATACAAGAGGATTCACTTTTCATTTGGTATCCAACATAATTCAAGTCAAGTTCGCATTCTTCTCAGCAGATCAATACTTTGCTTCTAGAGGATCAACATCAAGGAGAAGTCACTATCATTGTGTATATTTGCATCTTGAGAGGTGCTATCTTTATTGCTTCAGATCGGCCTAGTGTGTGACCAGTTGTAAAGAAAATTTGATGCTCTTTTATTCTATATATAAGTGATATTTGTGGCTGGGTTTTTCTCCCTCGAGAAGGAGGGTTTTCCCAAGATATATGCTGTGTTCAATTGTTCATGTGCTGTTGTATTTCTGTGTTTCTACTTATTTTAAATCTGATCTTAAAACTAACAGGATAAAGGGATTGTATGGGTGAATGAATTCAATTAATTTGTTCCAAGTATATACTCAAAATGGTGAATGAGAAACCATCGGTATTCACTTGGGTGAATGAATTCAATTAATTTGTTCCAAGTATATACTCAAAATGGTGAATGAGAAACCATCGGTATTCACTTGTGAGAATTTTCTACTCTTACGGTGTTTTTCCAAGGATAAACAAGGTGTTATGTGTTGATCCTTGTGATTGTGCTCTATTATTGTATGTTTGTTTCAACTCTTTTGTTTATTGTTTTAGCAATTGCATACTTGATAACTGCCATTAGGGCAGATTGTTAGTAGTGTAAAGTAGTGTCAAGTTTCAACATTACAAATCATAGTTGTTGGACTGCTAGGGTTATCAACCTAGTGAGTTACAGATCAAGTGGTATCAAAGCAATGATTTCCATTGAGAAATTTCAGTTTCTAGGTTGTGCAATTGCATGCCATCCACGAGGTCAAATGAACAAAGGAATTTATTGTTGTTTCGGAATGAGATTTAATCCAAGGAGTGGTTGAGAAAAGTGAGGTCAGCAAGAATGAAAGGAGGTGATGGAGAAGCCAACTTTTTAGGGTAGGAAGCAAATGTGGCTAGAATAACCATGGTTGAAGGTAAGCTAGCTAGGTTGAAAGGCAAGACATTGGCCTTAATGGCGAGATTGGATGGTAAGTAGATACAACAAGATGAAAGTTGTTGAATTATTCCATCATTATCTTCCTTGCATATAGTTTGTTTCAATTTGTTATTGTCGTTAGTAAAACTTAGGGTATTGGTTGAACCCGTGAGTGCTATTTTAAAGCACACAATTCACTGTTCTTAGCCTATATATTTGCAGTTTCTATTGACATGTGAATAAGAGAATATTGGTTCTATTTCTCTGATATGGCATCAGAGTGGAATCATCCTTGTGCACCTATTATTTTGATCTGCTTGTTTTGTACGCCCCCCATGACTGTAGCCACCAGATCCACTTGCCTTGTGTGATAATGTTGAGCATGTAAATATGACAAAGTGCCTGCATAAAGATTTTAAAGGCCTGCAAGATTGGATCTGAGTGAATCAAACATCATTTGTAGCTTCATATTGTATTTTGTTGCATATTTATCGCCCAATCTAAAAGTGAAACGACTGGTAGAGTATGCCTTTTTGGCATCTCTTTCAAATGGACATGAGTGTGTAGAGGGTGTAAGCTGGAAAGCTTCAAAAACAGATTACATTGTCCGTTGGCAATGAAGGTGGAGCATAGTTTTTGAGGGTACCTATGCTTCCATTTTATTTTTACTACATGATCAGCTCTCCCATGTCGCCTTTGACAAGAGGAAATCTGGCCTATCTCAAAAGAGATTATAGAACAAATTTTTTTAAGTTCTCTTGGTCACAATGGAGAAGATATCAGAGTAGCTGGAAACACAGGCCATGTCTTTTGTGGTCAAAGGAAGCACTTCTGATTCTTGGTCAATGCAAACATACAGGTTCATTGACTTTATTTTTTGATCATTGATGGGGCTTTATCCAAATAATTGATGGAGTTAGCAAAGCCTTCAAAGAAGTTGTTCTTGAGGGGCAACATAATGTTGGCCGAGCAATAATAGAAGGTTCAACATTTGAATTTGAAGCAATTTATCGCATAACTTTTAGCAATCGAGACATGAATGAAGTATCATTCAAGGTCAAAGCCATTTTGGCCATTTTTTGCTAGCAAAATCAATATAGGCAGACTCTTTGGGTTGGCTGGTTATGGCATCTGTCTGTAATATAACCTTCTTCTTTTTTTTTAATATAACCTTGACAGCTTCACCATAACAGCCAAAATGTTTGGATAATGACTCTTTAGTTGCAGCAAAGTGAAATAAGGATTTTGAATTGCTACAATAAAGCTCTGAAATACTGCTCTTGACTTGCTTGATATGCTCTTGAATGATCTTGATGATAGTAATTGCTCTTAATGTTCACCTCTTGCTAGTTGATCTTCAAATGATGCAATAACTAGGTATATATAGGCATTTATTCAATTTCCCGAAAATTAAATCCTGATGGCCGACTTTAGACACTTGAATTGCAACTATTAAATTGCCACAACTGACATATTTGAATTTGGAGCCAATAAAGGGGGACACTCATGCCCAGGGCGTGAGCGTCCTTGCCCTATTTTTCAGGATTTTAAGTGTCGGGGGCAAGGTCTTAGATAAATGCAATTGTTTCCTGCTTGCAATTCATCAGCAATTGTTAAAATGGGTCATAGAATGCATAATTTAGGAAATTAAATGCTCAATTAGGTCCAATAATTTAAGGGGGGACAAAATATAAAGTGAAATTGTCAAGGGTGACAATTTACGACGATATAGAAACATTTGCTCCCACAACAAAGATCAAAACCATTAGAATGATTTTTGCTTTAGCTGCACAATTTGGATGGAAGCTAATCAAATGGATGTAAAGAGCGCCTTTCTCAATGGAGACCTTGAGGAATAAATCTATATGACCCAACCAGAGGGATATAATTCCCCAGATAAACAAGAAAAGGTATGCAAACTTGTTAAGTCTCTCTATGGTCTCAAATAGGCTCTAGAAGCCTAGTATATCAAAATTGATGAACATTTGCTACAACATGAATTTAGTAGGCATCCATATGATCCAAATCTCTACCTCAAGGAACAAGGTGGGGGAGATTGTGATTATCGATGTATATGTTGATGATCTAGTTATCACAGGCAGCTCAGAAACAATGGTTGAGACAACCAAGAATGATCTTAGAAGACACTTGATATGATAGATCTCGGGATACTACACTATTGTCTCGGCTTACAAGTATGGAAACTAATCACCATATCTTTGTATCTCAAAGAAAATATGCCGAGACATTGCTCAAGAGGTTTAGAATGAGGGATTTCAAACCCATGTCTACACCCATGGAATCAGATTACAATTATCTGTTTTTGATCCATTTCCTCAGGTAAATGCAACTCTCTATCGACATTTGATTAGAGGTTTGATTTACTTGACATATACTAGACCAGATATTCATTTTGTTGTTAATTATCTTTCACAATTCATGAAAGAACCAAAAATGTGTCATTGAAAAGTAGCAAAATGAGTACTAATATCCATGGTACAATGAATCATGGTTTGGAATATAAAAAGAATGATGAATTCTTCTTGACAAGATATACAAATGCAAATTATGCAAGATCTATTGATGATAGGAAATCTACATCTAGATTTGTTTCCTTCTTAGGTTAAGGTCCTATTTCTTGGGGAAGTAAGAAGCGAGCCACGGTTGCTTGTTCCTCAACAAGAGTAGAATATCATGCAGCAAGTGTAGCAGTTTGTGAAGCAATTTGGCTACATTGTTTACTAGAAGGATTGGGAGTACCACAAAATCAACTCACAATTCTCTATTGTGGCAATCAAAGTGTTTTCAAGCTTGTTCATAATCCAGTGTTTCATGAACAAACCAAACATATTGAAGTTGGTTGCCACTTCATACGAGAACATGTTCAACAAAATAATTTTCAGCTCCAATTCTGCTCTACTCAAAAACATGTTGGCGTCTTCACCAAGTCTCTTGGACGAAACTTTTCAGGATTCTCTCATTAGTAATTTAAGACAATGATGTAAGGAGGGAATGTTGGATTATTCCATCATTATCTTCCTTGTGTATAGTTGGTTTCAATTTGTTATTGTCTTTAGTAAAACTTAGGATCATAGTTGGAAAACTCGCCAATTGCAAGTACTCGGCAAGCCCGAAAAACTCAACTCGGCAAAAAACTCAAGAAATTAAAAAATTGCTTAAACTTCACTAAAAACGCTTTTTTTTTACAAAATTCAAAGATAAGATGCATCCAATGAGTCAATAAATGCGTACATATAAGAAACAAGCAGTATTTGATTGATATGAAAGAAAATTGGATACAAAATGGCATCCTCATGTGGAATGCTGAGTGCTCAATGCGTTGATATGATAATAGTCTGAAACAAAATGAAAATAGCAAATTGTTTTTGTAAAACTGAAAGTAAATACTACATAAACATTAATATATTTCAGTTTTTACAAATTCACATGAATCACATCTTCCTCTTCCCATGTCTAGATCTCAGTAAGGGACCAGAAGAGGGTCTAATCATAGGAGTCTGCTCCTGTTGTGCCTGTGGCTCCTCAACCTCCATCCTGGATGTAGATCCTCCCACAGCAGGTGGTGGTGGCACTGGCAATGACTCCTCCTCAGGGTCATCCTCAAGGTCATCCAATGAGAATGCAAATCCACCCTCCTCCATTGCCTGTCGCTCTAAATCATAAATCTCATCCTCAGTAAACAATGGAGGTTGCTCCCCTCGCCCTATCCAATCATTGTAGTCCATAGCATTTGTGACCCAAAAGTCGGAAAGTTTTTCACAAAAGTCGGCGAGTTTTTCACAAAAGTCGGCGAGTTTTTCACAAAAGTCGGCGAGTTTTTCACAAAAATCGGTGAGTTTTTTCCTACAAGTTCTTCTCGTTATTACTTGTTTGCAAAAAAAACTCGTCACGAGTTTTAAGCGAGTTTTCCAACTATGCTTAGGATATTGGTTGAGCCTGTGAGTGCTATTTTAAAACACACAATTCACCGTTCTTATTTCAAAGGATGATAAAGTGGGTGTTTCACAAGAGGGCAATCCAAACCAAATAGGGTATTCAAAGTAGAGGCCAAGATTGATATCCAAACTTGCAATGGAGATAGCAATGTAGAGAAATTAGACCAGCTAGAATAATCATGGTTGAAGGGAAGCTAGATAAGTTGGAAGCAGGATTTTGGCCTTGATGGAAAGACCATATGGTAATTTGAAATACCGAGAAGGCAAGGTCTAATAAAGCAGGTGTTCCACAAGAACGCACTCCAAAACCAAATATATTCTTCAAAGTAGAGGCGAAGATTGATATCCAATCCTATGATGAAGAAAGCTATGCAGAGAATTTGCACCAGCTATCTCCACAATAGCAAATCTCTTTTGCAAGGCTGAAGCTTGAAGGGCATGCTCTCACTTGTAGCAAGAGCTATGCA
>VDFB02271358.1:280105697-280173812 GCA_007258455.2 Sequoia sempervirens
TTCTCCCCTACATCATGAGTAACAAGTCTGGTTTCTTCACTTCTTGCTGCTGTAATGGACCTATGAACAGCTACCAAACTGTGTTTGGACAACATCTTGATGTCAAGGATGCTGATAACATCTTGATTCAACAATTCCCAAGTGGAGACTTCATCCTCAAACCCTCTTATGCATTCGCTAACAAGCAACCTTGGAAGATTAGTAATCACAATTTGTGTCACATCTTTATAGAGTGATATCAAAGCATCCTTAGACTGGAGTTCATACTTGACCTCATGCTTGGTCACTTCACTACATGACTCATTTTTCAAAACAAAGAGAGGATTGTCATAAGTTGCTTCTGCACCCACTTCAAAGAAAGGATTGTCAAAAACTTGGAAGTCATTCTTTTCGTCTTGTTGATCCAAATCTGCACATGCAACTTCTGATTTCCTTGTGAAACCTTCAAGATCAAACTCCTCTCGAAGACTATCAAGCTTGCCAATTACTTGCTTGATTTCTTCAACTCTTTGTTCATTCTCTTGCTCCCTGAAAAGTTTGAAATTAGCAAACTGGTCTTCAAACTCTATTAGAGCCAACTGAGTTTCTTTCAACTTGTCCTTTGTTGATTTAAGCTCCAGAGTGAGCTCATCAACCAAACTCTCCTTTTCTTGGAAAACACCAATGGTCTTCTTTGCAACTTCAATGGTGTGATCACGATCTTCAATCAAGTGTAAGTACGCCGATTTCAATGTCTCCAAGGAGTCTTTGACATGTTGCAAATTAGGGAGAGTAACTTCATCCTTAATCCCTTTCAGTCTCTCATCAAATTGAACCTTCCAGTAGAGATATTCAACCAAGCTATGTGTGTGATCAAACATGGATAGAGCTTGCACTTCCTTGTCAATGGACACCTTGAATTGTCTCTCCCACTCATAAGAATGCGAAGATGGTGAACTGCCGATAGGCTGCAACTTAAAATCAGAACCTTGTCCCTTATCTTTGCTGCCCTCAATGCTGCTCCAACATCCTTGTACTTTACCACCAACATACGGATAATGCTCAATGCCATGGAGATGATCATTCTCCATGATTTCTTGTTAGTAGCTAGCTAACACCTACGGGTAGAAGTTGTTACATGAGCGACCTATGCACACTAAACGTGGGTGCTCTTCCAGGAATTATGGGCTCCTGGATGGCACGACAAATGTACTTGCAAAGGAAAATAAGCTAAAACTATGTCCTGTCTTTTTGTTTCAGCTGCTAGAGGTACAAGGCTTTCTTGAAAGAACTTTTACGTTGCAGCTGAGTTTTCTCTGGTTTTACAAATCAACTAAACTACAACTTATATCTATCCAATCTCCCTCGGGGAGAAAACTGACAGAGGAAACGGGCAAAGGTTTGACTTCTCGGACAATAAGCATGTTTAAGACTCTCACTTGGGGAACTTAGAGTGGCTACAACTATCCATCTCAAATCGCCAAAGCTTAGCCAGGCTATAATTAAAATTCCACTAAAGAACTGATCTTATATGGAACCCTGTGTGGCATAACACTCGATCGAAACAACAAAGCCTTCACAAAACAGCCTTTCTCTTTATAATCTCACGAAACCCTATGTGGCATAACCTTCGATTATATTGATAAAGATTCACAAAACAGATTTATCGCTGCAACTTCTCGAAACCCTATGTGGCATAACGATCAATCACAATGGTAAATTAACACAAACAGCCTTATCACTTCAATCTCTTGGAACCCTATGTGGCATAACAATTGATTTCAATGATAAAGATGCTCAAACAGATATATCTAAACTATGGAAAGAATTCAGCATTACAATCTTTCGAAACCCTATGTGGCATAACAATCAATTGCAATAATGAAGACACATGAACAAATACCATAAAGAGCAATATTGAGGGCAAGGTAGGCGCAGCATATATTTCTCTCTCAAGCAAAAGTTATTTACAAATGAGCAAAAGCTCTTATTTATATACATCAAGGTGTAGGGAACCCTAGAATCACCTTGTGTCATCTATAGTTCTTGCAATGCATGCAAGCAATGCGCCAAACCCTAATTAAGTAAACTATACAGTCAACTGGGAAACTACCCTCAGTTTAACTGAAACATCTAATCTAAAAATGGACAATTGTGCGAGCATGCACGTCCTTATTGAAAGCAAGTTAACTGGAAGACTAACATCAGTTAACGAAAAACCCTAAATAAAACTCCAAGTGTGAAGGGCGCATCTCAGAATAGATATGCATGTAATGACAACTTCGAGTTAACTGGAAAGGGTAACACCCAGTTCAACTCGTGTGTGTAATGTCTATCCTGAGAAGTGAGAAACTGAAGTCTACTATGTGTGATCTCGAGCAATCAACCCCTCAATGAGATTGTTGACTGTATCACCGTCTGGAGCGATGAGACTCTGACGAAGAATGCTATGTCGATGCAACATGTCCTCACCAGCTGTGATCTGAGACTGAAGTTCCCTTCTGCTCCTCATTGCTTCATCGAATAATGTTGACATGACTGTAAGCTGAGTAACCTTACAGCCAACTGTCTCCCCACTGAAAATGGTATGAATGAGTGCCTGGAGTTCTGACTGAACATCTGTGAGCTCCACGTAGGCACCACCCTCAATCTGATAACGGCACGGTAAGCGAGATACAAGAGTCCTCACAAACCGGAGTGCACTAGTGACGTGCTCTCTACCCTCACCCAACTCGAGCAACCGTTTTCTTATCTTGCTCAAACCAACCGTGGTTCTTCCAAGAGTAGATAGCCTTCAGTTCCTCTCGATCCGCGGATCGCGGTTATAAGCCAAACTCAGGTGAGCAATCATAATTTCATCCCTGGGTTTGTTAATAGCCATATCCCGTTCCTCATCCTGAAGACGAATACGGAGCTCTCGTGCATTGTACCGCAACTGATATAACTCTGTAAGCATAGTACAGCCTCTAGCAACGAAATCTTCCTCCCATTCCTCCAAACGCTTGCCATATGCAACTAAGTGATTGAGCTGACTTTGCTCTACTGGTGGCTCAAGCATCGGTGGGAGTGTGTTGATGGCTTTTGGTCTGTGCACAAGGCTAGAAATGTACTGACGAAGCTGTCTGATTTCAGCCTTGAGGGCTGCTTTGTCCTCTCCGTCTTTTAGTATTCTGTCCCTGGCACTATCTGTAGCAACTTGAAGAAGATCAACCTGAGTCTGGCGTGTGCTGCGACCAAGGTTGACTGTGATAACTTCAAAATCCTGAGACTCTAATTCAGCCAAATTCTTCCCCTGTGGAGGTACGGCGGTCTCAATGACAACCTCCATGTCAGTGTTTCTCTCTACGTGAACCATGTTCTTAACTCTCTTATCTGGCGCATCTTGATAAATGTCATCGAAATCAAAATGATTGAGAACATAAGATGGCTGCCTCCTCTTCCTTCCTAGCTGAGTCTCGATCCAAGATTGGTCTCGGCTAATGCTACTAGAAGGGTCTGCACTAGCGACAGGAGGTACTGATGAGAGTGAGTGTGTAGAAGACCCACTGCGAGGTGGAGAGTCTAAGTCCAATTCAATGTGAATTGGGACCGGTGACGGCTCTGAAAGTGTTATAGGAACTTGAGGCTGAACCTCAGGTACTGGCGGGCTCTGAGCTGATCTCTGAACTGGCTCTGTGATAAGCGGCTGTCTGTCAGGCTCTGTGTGTGAAACAGTGGCAAGCCCCTTGCCCTTTGAATTATTTGGCGCTTGTACTTTCTTAGGAGGGTTACTCCTCTTCTTCTTGTTAGGTTTTGACGAAGAAGGTAGTGTAGGATTCACCACTACTGGCGGCTCTGCTCTAGGAACACTTACTCTTCTTGTCTTCTTGCTGTCGAGGTAAAGTATACTGTTCTGAATAACTCTACTTGACCTCTCCTTGACCGTTGCATATTCTTTGGCGTACCAATCAACTGCTGGCAACGGTTGTGTATCAACCTGTTCTCTTAAAAATTGAGGAAGGACTTCTCCCTCATCATTCGATAAACCTCCCACATCCTCTCGACAAGAAAATGTAAATCCGTGAGAGAGAGAAGCTACTGTGAATCGCCTCTAACTCCTCAAGTCATCCGGGAAAGTAATTTGCCCAAGAATCCCATAGAAGGCTCGTGGATATGTGCCTCCAAATAGGCGAAGTTGTATAATGACCGAAGGTCATAGGTTGAATGCGCTCGGCTAGCGTAATTTAAGATGATATTTCAAGTTCTTTGTCCGATCTTTGCATCAATTGCCTAATTTGGCACCAATACATTCCAAACTGAAAAGGAAAGTTGAGGATGGTCTCAGGTCATACGAAGACGATGAACATCATGCATCCGCCTAAGGAACTCCTCGAAAAGATTGTTTTATCCGGTTGATAACGGAAGCATAGCTGATTTCGCGGAAGCCGTGATACTGGATGTAGGTGTATGTTGGGAACCGAATAAAACCACCTTACTCCATCCATCCATCGCTGCCCTTAGTTAACTCACGATACCTAACATGCAATTCCCGGTCCAAATTCCTCATTGTATAAGTCAAGAAAGCTTCGTGAACACGCTTGAAATGACGCTCAGCTCTAGTGAACTCAAGCTGATCATAATACTGATAAACTCTTTGAATAGTGAGAATGCCCACGGTGTTAAGTCCTCGGAACTGACCCTGATAAGCGATCAAGTACACGAGATATGAACACATGTGAAACTCATGAGCAACTAAGAAACCGGTAATCTGTGTGTGGAGAATGTCGCCGATGAAGGATGCCCAGTCATAATGCTCCTGCCCAGAAATGATGCGACCAATAATGTAATACATCCAAGGCTGGAAAACATTTGCATGTGCTTGACCTGAGACACGATTCAAGAGTGTGATTAGAATCGCGTACTCATCCTTATACTCACCACGACCCACATTGTTTGGCAATCTGTTCTTCGCTTGTTTTAACCATCTCTCTGCCATCTTCTTCGCTTATCTATATCAGCATCAAACGCTTGTGCACACTGCTCCATAGAAACAACTAGGCTGTTTGGATGTTGAGGAATGCCAAAACTCCTCTCGATGTCTACAGGTTTGAGACTGCAAATGACCCGTCCGTCGACTGACGCTATCTCACGAGTAGTCGGATTGTAATGCTTAATGCAAGCCATCACAAACTCAACAGAATGAACGGAGATAGGTATGGAAGCGGCCTCTAGTAAACCAGACTGCTCAATATTCTGAATGATTGAACTTCTGATCTTAGCTGGGTCTAGTACTGCCTCTGGACAACACTTTATGAAGGTCTGTCTCAACCACCCTGCGAAAATCATGAGTAAGGACGGTTTTGGTCCTGTATTCAAGCTGAGTGAACTGCATTTTGAAAAATTAGCCTGTTGACTGTGAACTCGGCTATATTCTGACAAGATTTCTGAAATCTAAAAATAGCCTGCTAGAGTTAAAAATAGCCTTTCGAAGAATTATTTTCAGCGAAAAATCCGAAATATGGGTTTTGTCCAGAAAAGATTCTAAGACAACCTGCATATCGACGGCGAAAATTCAATCTCTACTCGAGATTGTACAAAGATTTTCACTTGAGAAAATTAGCACCGAGAACTTAATGTTCCAAGCTAAAATTGTGAAAATCAAGCACAAATTCAACTCCGAGGAAATTATATGGAAACGATCCAGATATCGACTTGCCAAATTCGCCAATTTCAGAACATGCACAATGTATTCCGTGGAGAAATCTGAGATTTAAAGGATGCAAAAGACGTTTTTTGATGTCTTCTTCTGTGAAAATCGCCCAAGATTTCTTTGAATAACTGATATTTGTGAACTTGAATCTGCAAAAAGATATGTTAGGAAAAATCGCCTCTGTGAATTGATGAAGATTTTGCCTCTGAATTGGAAGAATTCGCTTTATTTGGAAAAACCACGAATTGCTCCCCTTGAAATTTGCGCCTTTTTAATGAAAGACATTCGAATTTCCCCTTGAAGAAAATACGAATTTGTATTGAATTTGAGGATTCGCCTTTGATTGTTGAAATACGCCTTTGAACTCAATTCGCCTTTGAAACCTCTGAAGAATTTGCGAATTGTATTGAAAAATTGAATATGCCTTTGAAGATTTGCGAATTGCCTTGAAGATGTGCGCCACTTAGCTCTTCTGAAGAAATAGGAATTTTCTTTGAATTTTCTTTGAATTTATAAAATTCGATTTTTCCCTTTGAAGATAATGAATTTGCCTTAGAAAACCACGATTTCCACTTAAGATTAATTGCTCTTGAGAAAATCGAACTCTCTTTGAAAGCTTTGTGAAGAATAATGAAGATGGCGCCACATATAAATAATAAAGAATTCGCACCACTTAGCAATTGCAAGAATTCATAAACCCTAACCAGAATAGAAAGTCTCTGATTGGTTGCCTTTCAGTTCGACTGCCACTGTCTGAAGTTCAAATTTGAAAATAATAATAAAATAATTATTATCATGTAATGGCGCCAAAAATAGAAACACCATCTAAAAATAGACATATTCCGAACTTCAGTTGACAAACTGGTTGAAGCTCTGAGATTCATCGTCATGCTTCCACGACTTCGAAAAGTCATCACTTGAGCATATAGGCGTCCATTTGCTCAAGATACTTCATTTTTAATTAAATCCCTATTTTATAGCTAACAGACTGTCGCGACCGCCAACTTCGACACTGGTTTCATGGCCGGTGATGCCGACCGATCTCGAGATAATCAATGTAAGCCTAATGAACAAGGAAGAAATGTCTGCTGGGAGACATAACGCAAAATCCATCGTTAACCCCTTGAAAAATTAGGGCGACTGACAATCGCTTACGGGTTCCGACTCATTTTCCTAAACGCCATCCGACACTTCAAACTACCGACGGTGAACGGTGAACCCTGCCGATACGAGACGAAGCTCACGGCATGACTGGAGATATTCTGCATCCGATGACTATATGCACGACAGCTAAAAGCTGTGTTAAGGGCCTCAAAAAGAAAAGCGCCCCTGGCTCAAGGTTGCATTTTTGTCATTTCGACGAAAATCAAACGTCATCAAAATACCCTATTTTGACAGTTGATATCTGGAGCTGGGGTGACCCGATTCAGGCATTATCTGTTTTAACGGACAGCCAGGAGGGCTCTTAAGAGAAGTCACTGGAGGTGACGAGGCAAGAAAACTGCTTCTAAGACCTCAAAAACTCCAGTGCGTATTTTATTTATGTTTACCGCTCCCAGACTTAGCCATTTTCTGAACGTTTTCGGACATCTTCACTTTGTAATATGACACCAAAGACCTCGCACGCACGAGCGACTGCCAAATGCTGAAGGCTGACGGCTATGCTCGTTGGGAAGATAAATTGACTACGCTCAATAGTCGTGAAGACTTCAAACGCGAACGGGCTCATCTGATCAGCCTAAAGGCTAGGCGCCTTAAGACCATGAAAATGCACTGAAAAACCATTTGTTGGTCCGCCCGTAAAATTACGTGCTTGGTAGAATCTCTGCCACGACCACCAGGAACATCGGATCGACAAGCTGAATGGTGCGTTGCGTAGCTAGGCTAGTATACTACTGATGTTGTGAAGACTTTGTCTGCAAATATTGGCATCTGGAGGGTCCTTTAAGCCAGCGCCCCTGGCTTGTACTTGCACTGGGCATAAACGGAGAAGCTCAGAAATATGAAAACTCCATTTTAAGCTGATCTTTGGACGACTCCGCCTGAACTCTGAGAGTCGGATGACTGCACTTGATATCTTGTCGTATAAGCAGACTAGCTGTGAACGAATTGACTGCATTCGGCATTGAAACTGACGAGTTTTACCCCTGCCTTGAGATGGGCGCCCTCAGGCTAGAGGCGCGCTTTTGCCTGAAAAGAGCAAAATTTCCATCTCCTAAAATTTAGGGATTTTACCTTATGTCGTGAATAACTGGAGCTGTGAGTCTCGGAACGCCTCGCTGGATAGCTCGACGGATAGCCAGATTGATTTTGAAGAGATTGACTGGATGCTTGAGCACTTCAAACAAGATCTTGACCTCCAAAAAACTGGGCGCCCCTGAGCTATACTTGCACTTTGAGGCTTTTCCTCTGAAAAATCTCCATGATTTGATCACTGAAAACTCTGTCTCGATCATTGAAATGACCGTCTGCAATATGAAATGCCGTCTGAGATGCTCCTCCATCGTGAAAATCTTCATTTTGAGTCTCTGCTTCAGGTTTGACCAATATAACTGACTTTGACTGACAAATTATTGACAAAAACTCCATACTTGACATTGCCAAAAACGGTATTTTACAACATTTTAGCAAAGTTTAGACTTTAAAATGCAAAATGCCTTAATGAAGCAAAAAAAAAATTTGATTTGGGTACAACACTTCCTTCTTCACTTGTGGATTGGGGAGACTTCATTCATACACCTTTGGTATTGTTTCTTCCTAAGGGGAGGAACGTTGTTCGACAATTTTGGAGCAGCTTCTTCATTCCTTCTCGAACATCTTCCATGGGTGATCATTGTACATTGAGGGAGGGCTACCTTGTCTCTCTTCTTCTCTTGTATGGAGGGGACTTTTTCCTCACATGGGGTTTTTTCCTTCTCATGCCTTGTTCATAGGCTTTTGTATCTCATCTCTCTTTTGGGGGGTAGTTTTTTCCCATTAGGTTTTTCTATCTTTACTCCACTTGTGAGAGATTGCATTGCATTTGTACATGGGTACCTAACATGGCCTAGTAGCCAGGACCCATCTTGCATTGTTTTCTTTTGTGTACATTCTCCCTAAGTTGCACTTAAGGGGGGGTGTTGGTGTAATTATATGTCTTGTACCTTGTCCTAGTTCATGATTACACCTTAGTTAAGTTTACTTAGGGACCACATAGGAGGTTGTTGGAGATTTTCCACTCTTAGTGGACTTGACATGTCATTACCACATCGCTTCCACCTTTTGTGGACACATCATGTGATATCTCTCCACCTTTTGTGGGTGACCCACCTTTTGTGGAGATTATCACATTATCTCTTTCCCACTTTAGGTGGAGTGATAACTTTTCCTTGTTGTCTCATGTCATAAGATTACGACACTTGTCATATTCTTATGCCCTCCTATGTTCTCACCTTGGCTATATAACCAAGGGGTCTCCTATGTACATTTGTACCATCATCTCATATTATTGACATTGAATACAATTTATTCTTGTCATATTCTTTTCTCTCTCATTTGTGCTTTCTATTAGGCCTCTAGATCTTGGGTGGCTACCTTCATAGCCAATTCTTACAAGTACCTTAAATACAAATATTTAAAGAGCTTTTTGGGAAATCGTGCCTTTTGAGGAGAATATAAGAAGCAAGACAAATCGACCTCATTATCATTGATCATTTGACATTGTTTTCTTGGCTTCTTGGAGTTTGTGCTTGAGACAAGGGTTTCAGCAATTTTCACCATTGGAGAGCAGCAATTCTTCAGTGTTTTGCAATCTTGAAGCTATGAAAGACCAGCTGAATCATTGCTACAGAGAGGGCTTCATTCTAGAGTCCATTTGTGCCTGGATCGGATTTACTTTTGAGTTATTTGCAGATTTCAATAAATGAAAGGGGCTTATCAGTTGTGGCGCCTTATTTCATCAGGCATTCACACCAATAACCAGGCCGTACAACTTTTGTTGTTGGTCGTACCATCATCATTGGGAGGCGTGCTTGCTTCTAGCTGGGACGTGTGAACGAGGAGGTTGAAACGCCTTTCTCTTTGGTCACAGATCAGCATGTATAGGGGCGGCTAACCTAGTAGTACCATTTGGCAATCAAATCAAGGAGGAGAAATAATCATATGCAGCAGATCAGCTTGTTTCATCAGATTCTTCTTTGCTGGTTGTGATTTCCAGATTTTCAAATAAGGGTTTGCTGGCATGTTCGGCATTTCTATATTTCCAGTTATTTCTTGTTAAAATCTTGCTTGGCAACATTTTATTTGATCTCTATAAATTCATCAAACAACAAGAAAAACACAAATACAAACCATTCAGCACCTACAGGCAGAGTTAGAGCCAGCAGGGTTCTTCACACAGATGCATCATAAGTTAATAGCTTCTTCAAGGAATAACAATGTTATCATCATGGAGAAAGGAAACGAAATCTGTAAAGGCTCCTCAAATGAAGAAGAGCACGTTTCTTCTGTCATACTCAAGAAGCGCAGTTTGAAAGCACATGGAAGCTCTTGTGATAAAGAGGAACTAACCAAATTATTTCAAGCAAGAGTATAAGTGAAAGATAAGAAGTTGACTGCTTTATTTGACTTGTTTGCAATCCAATCTTATTTTTTCCATATTGGTTAATGAATTAAACCTGGAGGTTGTGCCATACCACCATCCATGCTCTTTGAGGTGGTTGCAAGATATGAGGGTTAGTAAGCAATGTAAGTTAGCATTTAGCCTACATTTGGAGTATACAGATGAAGTTGTGTTTGATGTTGTGCCATTGGAGATATGCAATCTGATTTTTTGTAATCCCTATTTGAATATGAGAGATGCTATCTATTTTAGGTGCATGCACAAGTTGAGAAGGAAAAGGAATGTAAGTTAATGAAGGTCATGAGTGGACTGGTGTCTATGACTGTTTAACATTTACTTGTTGAAATGAATTGAGCTTGGGTGATGCCAACCATATTAGGAGAACTCTTGAAAAGCAAATGGGCTGAGAGTTCTCTAGTTCATTTTAAGCGATGTCCTAAGGCTTTTGGGGACCAAAAGCTCCCTGATTAGAGAGGAGTGATCTGAAATTGACTGTTTTGGATCCATTTTGGACATTTGGACCATTGGGGTCATATCTTGACTGCGCTACACTACCAAAGACAGTTTCTCTAACAAAGTATGGGAGTGCTGCTTAAGTTGTGTAAGCTAGTTGTTGAAGAGGGCATGTGGCTGCTGAAGTGAGCCTGAAGTTGTTGAAGCACATATGAAGCTGCCAAAGTTCTGTCAAAGGGTCCATATTCCTGCCAAAGTGCATGATTTGGTCTTTGGCAGTCATTGACTAAGAAGAAGGTCGTTTAGTTGGTTTCTATTCATGTGGACAATGACAAGGAGGCAAAATGCTATGTGTTGTGAGCGGTTGTTCACTTACAGTTGTTAGTTGTTACCACTGGTTTCCAAGGCGGGCCATGGATGTACACATGCATGGGGAGCAAACAACGATCGCAATCTCCTAGTCAAGGCAATAAGGATTGGCAAGTGAGCAATTGCAATTCCATAGGGGACAACTGGATGGAGCAGTTACAAGGTTCATTGTCAATATTCCAAGCCCATTGATCTTCCCATCGTTGCAAAGGCAGGGGTGCATAAAATAGAATCGAATACTCTATTGATGGGTTCACATGGCATGTAAAACCACTTTTATTGTTGTGATCAAAGGCAGACAGCCGACTTGTAAGAGTTCTGTTGATTACAAGAGTTTTGTGGAGACAAGGTAGAGGTATAGGTCATTGTACAATCTCAAAGGAGCCATTGTTAGGGCATTGTTTCTATGTAACTGCACCATATAGTGAATGAGATACAATTGGTATTCTTTTGCTGGAGTTTTTCTACCCTTACAGGTTTTCTCTAGGGATAACTAAGGTGTTATGTGTCGATCTTTGTGATTGTGCTCTTTATTAAATGTTTGTTTGAGCTGTTTCATTTATTGTTTTAGCATTTCATACTGCTGCAGGCTTGATAACAGCCATTTGAGCAGATTGTTAGGAGTGTAGAGTACTGCCAACATCTCAAATGCATAGTTTAAGGACCACTAGGGTTATCAACCTAGTGAGTTATGGATCAACAATGGTTCCTCCTAAATCATACTTGTCCTTAAATTTCTTGTCTAGATTTAAATAGGAAAGCAATAGTTGTACAAGTTGACATTACCTGTACGGCTATAGCAAATTAGTGAATTTGGTAAGGGAACTAAGAGGGTCATTTAATAAAATGCAAAGATATATCAAACACAAACATTTATCACTCATGTATACTGGATATGCACTTATAAAAATTTAAAAAATAATTAAATTAAAGTTAAAAAGCCAAGGACTGTTAAACTGCTAAGTTGCAGATTTGATGGGCTTTGGCCAATACAAAATTTTCATGTGAAGGGTTAGACTCATCATTTGAAACCTCAGACTGTTGGAAACTGCTGATATGAAGTAGACCAGTCTTTATGGTGAATGCAACAGAACAAACGCATAGCAGAATTAAATTTAATAGAGTTAATATGGTGTGATCCACAATTTTGTTTTGAAATATCATATGCTTTTTCAAAAAATCAATTTATCATCTTATGGGGAGTCAATGCCTTTATATCTTTAATAGAATTAACAGTTTCACAAAAATGTGCCAAAAAAAAGAAATGGTGATTTATAAATTCTATATTGTATTATGTAATAAAAAACATTCTCCGTTCAGATTAACAGTTTCACAAAAATATATAACTATGGTGATTTGTAAATTCTATATTGTATTATATAACGAAAATATTTGGTAAGAAAAAATTGCGGCGCCTTATAATGCCTCTAAATACTTCTATATTGTTGAAGTTGAATAGTACTTAATGACAACCCAGCCAATCTGTTACTAATGTAATCACATTGGATTGACAAGAATATTATAGCACATTCATCATTTAAGTTGTAATGCAAAAGCTTCATGTTCTTGAGAATCTCAGTTCATCCTTAGGAACTTCCTGCAACTTATGAGTGGCGCACAACTTAATTTTCACAATTAGGATAATATCTTCTAGCATCTTCAGTGGAGACTGATTCATCGCCACGTCTACATGTTCAAAATGTTCTATAGCTCATCCTTAAGAACTTCAATACAGCATACAGCCAATATGTCCAATTAACTTCACATATTTCTTGCAATGTTTCACATATGATTTTGGTCAATCCGGGGCCTCATAATCTAAGCAGATGGCTAGAAGTACAAGGCTATGATAAAAAAAATATGCATAAGCATTAATAAAAAGAAAGAATTAAACCTTTAGGAATTTCTGCCCCCTCTGGTACTCCTTCCTCCAGCCTCAATAAAAGATAATATTGCTCATCCACTTCTTTATCAGCTTCTACTAGTGGTGCTGGAATAAAAAATTGGCATTTTAAGACATTAGTATGAAGCTTGAAATTGCATATAAGTAAACACCAGCTCTTTCCACAGAAAATGCTTTAACCAACATGGTGCACCTATACTGGAATCTATACCCTGATTCCTTACGTAGGCTATCTGATGGAAAAATTCCCCGGAAACCAAGTGAAGCCAATCTTGGATCCCTGAACCACTTCCAACCTTGAATACAAGCTTGAGCAGAAGCACAACCAGATAAGTCATTACCACCACCCCAGCCAATGCCTTCTGTTTCAGCATCTTTATTCACACCAGATTCATGTACCAAGGCACCACCAAACCGTTGCCAAGCAGCCATATCTTTTGAGGCATCCTGAATTTCCACCTTTGCACGCAAACGATATCTACAAACCACCATGGAGGATTAACTCTCTAGTCAAATAATTACATACTAAACAAGTCATACGATTTGACAAACAATGTAGATCATGAAAAGAACTTAAACCACACTGAAAATACAACAATTTTAAAAGCTTATCAGATTCTCTACCTTGGTTCTTCTTGCATAGATGCACATGAGTTCACAAATAGATATTATAGAATTGTTGGCTTCACAAAAGCCATTTAACTCAAAATTATTGGCATGGATTCCTCTTTTTTCTACGTGTCACAAAAGGATATACAGCCTACTGTACATCAATTTAGGCTCAAGAAATACAACAATTGAAACCTAAAATGCAGGTACTACAAAAACTAGAAACAAATAGGACACTTCTCCAGAAAACACCCTAGTGTCAGTAGAGTTTTGTAGAAATGAAATTAGAGGAAGTAGACCAGACAAACAGGTCACAAGTGGCAGTCATTTCACATCAACTGAACGCACTTGATGTGCCAAAAGGAGGATAGAAATTATGTTAATGTCCATAAATGACCAAATCAGGTCAACAGGACTGAGTGATAAGACAATTTACAATAACTGATTCTAAGTGTTTTAAAGTCTCAAACAACCAAAATTTAAAACATCAGTAAATCCAAACAGGCAAACACTAAACAAAGCAGAATATACAAAGCCATGTGATACAAAACAATCGCTTTAAAGGAAGCTCCCATACTAACACATTCCAATATTAGTCAATCATCCTGCAACACATTTGTGGATGATGCAATGCCAGATCCAAAAAAGCCTTAGAAGTAGTTGGTTATTTTCCAGGACTGTAATCATGTATAGTGTGTAGTTTGAGTTTCTATGGGCCAAATATGCACCAAAAATAAAGTAGAATGCTGTTTACCCATCATTATACAGAGTAAACAGGTACAATGATAACAATTATCAAAAAACACTTGCATTACCAACCACAAAGGCAACAAGAGAACAATGACAATACGTTACATATAAAAACCTCATTATAAGGAAGAATGGACTAAAAGTACAGTTGCATCTACAACTTGAATAGGGCTGTATCAACTATCAACTACATAATAGCATTAGACTCATAAATACATAGTAGTATTACACTCATAAAATCCATGATTAACCCCAAGTAATCATGACCCACATTCGCCACACTGTTTCCTGAGCCAATGCAAACAGGTACAAGCAATAACAATTATCAAAAAACAGTTGCATTACCAACCACAAAGGCAACAAGAAAATAATGACAATACTTCACATATAAAAACCTCATTAGAAGGAAAAATTGAGTAGGGTTGTATCAACTATCAGCTACATAGTTGTATTACACTCATAAATGCAAAACCCATGAGTAACCCCAAGTAATCAATACCTGCATTTCCCACACTGTTTCCCAAGTTTCTTTAAAAGCAGTTTTAATTTTTTAATAATCTCTTTTGGCTCACTTTTACACTAAGAGACAAAAACACAGGGCAAAGGCAGAATTAACATTTTTGGAACAGGTTTAGGATATTTTGAATTTTCTTTTAAGTTATACTTTGAATAGATCTCTTATTAGTTATTTAAGTTAAATTTTAAACCACAATGAGAGCTTTGCTTCTAATTTATACCCTGGTGAGGGTTTAAATAAAAAATACAGTGCTGCCCTTAAATAGGACATAAATGCTTCATAACAGAACAGCCTACTGTTTTAGGGCCTGCCAAATGCTTTTTATATATAACAACTGTTTTCAATATTTAATATCTATCTATATGCAATATATTGGACACAAAAAAAAACATTTTTTTCCTCTTTTTTTACAATTAGAACATTGTTATTCAGCTCCCAATATTTTGCCAAGTTTTTCCCATTTTAAGCCCAAGCAATTGAGTTCCATGTATACTTTTACTGGATGCCATGTAAATGGAGTGCCACTGCCATCAACTATAAGCAATTCTGCATCACTCAAGTGACTCTTGAGTACCAGATAACCCAACATCATACAATAATTTGCACACAATAATGATCAGTGCTTGTTCTCAACTCACAGCTTTGTCACACACACTTCCTAATGAAACCTTCAAAAGTTAGAAAATGTTGCTAAGTTTACCCAGCCACAATATTCTATATAGAATTTTTGACAGCAATGATCAATGCAAAACACTTTCTTTCCTCATCAATCTCTGATTACCCAATTGTTTTCCTTATCTATTCAAATGATAATAGATTACTGAAATTGAAGTTTAAAAAATTTCAATACAATTGGCCACTACATACTACAATACAGGATAAAATTTCAGTAAAGAGTTTCAAATGATCAAATCCTAAAAACCTAAAATTAGATCAAGCATACTGTAGTTAGGGTATGTTGTCTTGATTATGTTTGCTCATTTGGTTATTTCCGACTACATGTTAATGATTTGTCAGCTTGTGAGAATTAAAGGAAATCAATTCCTAGAAGTTCTTGATGATTGTGTTTACTTGGCAATCCTTAGGAATTTTAGATAGCTCTCTCATAGTCAGGAAAGGGAGTTTAATCCTTGGCTGGTCATCTTTGGTCTACTTCTATAAGAACTTCATGTTAATAAAGATATATTTTACTACTCTATCTTATATGCATTGTTATAGCTGTTCATTATTTTAAGTATTAGCTTAATCAAATAGAAGAGTAAATAATAGTGTCATTGTCTTAAAGAAGTTGGGTTTAATTTAAGAAATCCGTGCCCTTAGACCCCAATAAAGGTGAGAAGAGACCACATGGTCAAGACCAAGAGAACAAACAATCTAAGGTTGGTAGTGCAAAGAGAACAATGAAGAAGACTAGACTCTAGTAGAGCAAATCCGAAGCCAAAGTCCATCACAAAGCGTAAGTCACTGTTGGAGCATTAGTCAAAGTCATAGTCAATAGAAAAGAGATCAAAACATTCAACCCACTACGATTAACCATATGAAGGAAAAGTGGGTAGAAATTGCAAGACATCTTCCATTACGAACGAAACATGGGTCAACCTTGTAGACCAATTTTTGTACGAAGAAACAATACATCCTCTTACGAAAATCCTTGTTGGGAGACGATCTCCTTCATAGATGGAGAAAAGGAAGTACATGAGAGCAACCATCAAAACATCTAAGAGTGGTCAATTAAAGAAAAAGAAACCAAGCCAAAATATCTAGGGCTAAGGGTTAAAGCATACAAAAGAGAACCTAAAGGAAAAAGTGTCAAACATTGAAGTTACAAGAAAAGTAGACGATTTCCTTGTGATCAAGAGTGCTAGAAAAGCACCAAAACATTTGAATCAAAGCTTAGTGAGGACCAAGTTCCAAGCATTCCATTCGCATCAAGTTAAAACTATGGTGATTCCAACATCAAGCCCTAGTGCAGAAAGGCAAAGGTTTCCTAAGTTTACTAGAAATGGATCAAAGGATCTAATAAGGCACTATAAGACCTATCCAACTATTTGGACAGCAAATGGCCAAGATGACAAAGCATATTGGCTACAATCTTAGTCACCCTAAGCAAGTGGCCAATCATTGGTACACAAAGATTGAACCAACCTCCAAAAAACATGGGAGAAATCACATAAGACCTTTGAAGAATAATTCAAACTGCTCCAAGATGACAATGAAAGCATAGCAAAATCTACAACACAAGACAAGTTAAAAATAAAGGTGTAAGAGCTTATAACTGTAGGCTCAAAGAATTTCTTGTAAAGTTAGAAAAAAAGTTGTTGATGGTTTAAAGAAAAGATGATTCATTGAAGGCCTTATCCATTCATTAAGAAAAAAATGAAAGTTGCACCACCTTCATCATGTTGAAGCATAACATATAGAAAGTGAAGATAAAATGTCTTTACAATCTAAAAGAAAAATGGATGAAGATGACGGTTCAAGGAGAAGTAGTGACACTTAACCAGGAACAATACAATCACTAATGAGAGACATGCTTCAAATGATGAAAGAGTAGAAAGCGGAAAAAGAAACATAACCTAAAGAAATATGGTGCAATGATTGCAAAAGTGTAGGTCATCACAAAGCTAATTGTCCAAAAAAATGTTTTGTAATATTTGTCAAGTTACAAGACAGTCAATAAAGAGTACCCATACAATTTGAAGAGTAGTACACAAGTGCTCTTCACATAAGGAGAGCACTCCACTCCAACGAAACCACAAAATAACCAGTGAACCACGGGGATGCGTTTCCCCCCAAAATATGACCCGTTTCGGAAACGGGGACGTCCCGGGGACCGGGGACGGGGGGACGGGTACTTGGCGTCCCCCGCCGTCCCGCCACCGCCACCAAAGCGCCGCCGGAGACGGGGAGACGGGGAGACGTCTCCAAGTTTCCTTAGGAGACGTCTCCAAGTCTCCAAGTCTCCTTGGGAGACGCCCAGGAGTTTCCTGGGAGACTAGGAGACGCCCAGGAGTTTCTTGGGAGACCCAGGAGTTTCCCATGAAGGTTTGTCTGGCTTTGATGGTCTTAATTTGGGTTTTATTGTTAATGCAAAATGATGTACACCATGAAGGTTTGTGTGGGTTTGGAGGTCTTAATTTGGGCTTGGCGGCGGGGGCTCCGCCTCGACCCCCCGCCTGACCTTGTAGGTGCCCCCACAAGGGGGCCTGCCCTGATTTTTGGGCGCCCCAGCCCTGCCGCCGCCTTGACCCCAGGGCACTGCCCCTTGACCCCACTAAGGGCGCTAACCCTCAAACCCATTAGGGGCATTGCCCACAAACTCCCATTGAATTCATTTGATTTTCTAGGTACTCTCCACTAGTTACCTTCAATTTTACAAAAACAATTTCATTTGTCAAATTTTATTTAGCAATTAGCATTCAAGATATCTTCGTATTTAGATTTAGTATTTCAAATTTTGCTATGTTATAATTTTACTAATTAGTAATTTGAGTAATTTCCTATAGTTTCATTTGAAATGTAATTCTTATATTGTTATACTGTTATACATCCTTTCAAAACTAGTTTTTCAAGTACTATAAGTGTAATGTCCCCTATGCGCGGCTGGGTGCGTCCCGGCGGCCACGTGTCCGGCGGGCTTGCGTAAGACCCCAGATTCTCCGGTGGTGGCTTCGGTGGTGAAAGATTCCTCCCTAGTTGTCGCCCTTAACACCCTGGGTAGCCGCCCTTACTAACAGGCCGGTCTTTTGGTGTAGTGGTTGGGCCTTATTGGTATCAGAGCCGAGGTCTCGAGGTCGAGACCCGCGGAGCGTGGTGGGTTGTAATGTCCCCTATGCGCGGCTGGGTGCGTCCCGGCGGCCACGTGTCCGGCGGGCTTGCGTAAGACCCCAGATTCTCCGGTGGTGGCTTCGGTGGTGAAAGATTCCTCCCTAGTTGTCGCCCTTAACACCCTGGGTAGCCGCCCTTACTAACAGGCCAGTCTTTTGGTGTAGTGGTTGGGCCTTAGGATTCTCCGGTGGTGGCTTCGGTGGTGAAAGATTCCTCCCTAGTTGTCGCCCTTAACACCCTGGGTAGCCGCCCTTACTAACAGGCCGGTCTTTTGGTGTAGTGGTTGGGCCTTAATGATACCACTGAAATATTCCGAGCCAAATTTTTTCGTTTTTCAAATTCAAATTATAAAGCAATGCACTCGTTAAGGTTAGAGGAGAAATCCCAAAACGTGCAAGAAAGTAACTCTAACCAGAATGGCGCCGATGATGGCGAGCATTGGTCAGAGGATCTGCTACTCTAAGTACAGAAAGAACTCGACGTCAAGTATGTGCTACCCAATCCAAAGCGGAGTGAGGGGCGACCGTATGACGGAGTGAATACAAAATTAAATACTTGAAATCAATGCTGAAACTGGAAATGCTCGACACCCAGAATGTGCTTGCTGACCCAAGATGGGAAAGTAGCGACCATAGGGCGGAGATCTATCTATTACAAACTTCAAATGAAATTGAGCATTACAGATTCAAATTAACAAACTTTAAGAATAACTGCCAGTACTACTGGTCAGTTTACAATTTAATATCAGACGCCTGTCAAGAGGTTAGAACTGGAAATATTAATCAATGCAATACAATAAGATCTCTCTTGGCTTAATTTCAGAAGCCACATCAAATCATCATCAAGATAGGAATTGATTTTTCTGTTTTTCTGTTTTTCTCAAATCTGTACTTTGCACGTAAAACCAGCAGTCTATGAAAGTATTCAAATGCTCACAACTCACTTCTAACTCACTCAAATTACTTAAACACGGATGCATATGACTCCTATGATAAGGGCGCTCAAACCAGCAACTTAAAACCGACTTAAAAAGCAACTATTAATTAATGCACAACTCCCAATAAATGCTGAAAAGTACGGCCTGCTGAGAAAAGGCGATTTCCTTTTAAAAATCAAAGACTTGACAATAAGATCTAAGACTCTAGGAATATGTTCGTTTAACCCACACAATTCGAATAAGACAATACCCACAAACAATATTTTTGTATTTTTTGAATTACAAACAAAAACTCCAATCTGCTGTAGCTAAAACAGCAAATACAGAAAACTCCCTAAAATGCAAACTTATCTAACAAGATCAAACTGAAATACATGCACAAATACAAATGCAAACTTACAAATGATTGAATCACTCATAAGCATACTAAAATCTCCACTAGATGCTATCTCTCAAGCATGAAGCCGAGCCCAGACTAGGAGGCATTCATTCCTCGAAGAATTCCCGCAACCATTTCGGCAGCATAACATTAGCATAGTCCAAAGATAATCAAATGATGCTCAACTCCTTCCTTATATAATTTTCCATTCGACTTCTCGTAACCCTAAAGTCACTTTCAAATCAAAAACCCTAATCTCCTCAAAAGGGCGTACCTTCTCCTTCAAGGTTTAATAATTGATATTTTAATTAAATGCCATGCTTTGAAAAGTGCGCCCAACATAAGCTTGCTTGACTTTGACAATAATTAAAATAATCTTTTAATGAGGCGCCACCCTCAAACCCCTCTTTTAAAAACACTTTAAGTCATTAATCTAGGCCCATGGTCAACGTTAAATTATAATATTTAAACGTGACTTTTTAATTAAATGACTTAACTTATCCCTCCGAAGATGCCCTGAAGCCAATACTGAACTAGACATCTGACCAAACTGAAGCAGGAAGTCAACCGAGCTGAACTCATCTGGACAGCTGCCAAAAATAGAATTTACTAAAAATAGTAAATTCCAAAAAGTGTTCTGAAAGCTGAGATGAACATACCACTGCGAAGCCCTCTGAAAACCCAGAAGGAATCCGCCATTGAATCCATCATCCCTGAACAAGGACCTCCTCAAAAATAGGAAACCCTAATTTATCTTCCGACTAGCCTTCGGGTTCCCAAAGAAAAGGCCAACGGTCACTAGAAAGATCAGGTTTGAGAAGGGGACATTACAATAAGTATATTTATAACTATATCAGCACCACCACCCCACCACCCCGCCGCCGCCGTCCCCCCGCCGTCTCCCCGCCGTCCCCAAACTTAGGCCCTTTGTCCCCCCGTCTCCGAAACGCGTTTCCCCGTCCCCCCGTTTCCCCGTCCCCCAGGCCCGTGGAACACTGAAAATAACATAAATTCATCCACAAGCAGCTATTAGAATCAAAGAGGGGGAGGTTGGAGTCAAAAACACTATAAATCCAAATGAACATGTTGGATGGTATGGAAAAAATACTATCTTCTATTTTTCATTCTAAACATTTATTTTTTAAATTTGTTATTTGAAATTTGTGTACACATCATCAAATGATTTGATGTCTTCTAGATTTTTATGATATGTTTCTTCTTTTTCTTTAATGGACAAGATTATACAAATTAAATAGATTTGGAAAGATATATTTTACAAATAGAATTCTAAAAGACTTGAATATCCCAAAAAAATACTTTAAAAATCCTTCCTCTCCTTCCCCGATAAATACGGTGATGACCTTAATCCTTAAAATGACAATTAAAGAATTGAATCCCTTGCCCTTCACCTAGATCCACTAGAGGCAAGAGGTCTTGGCCACTAGAACATAAACAACACTCTAATTGAGTCACTTTAAAACAAATTTATTATTTGCTTTTTAGGATTTTATGTTGTCATGTCATAATGTATCATCATCTATCGTATGTTTATGATGGGGTGTGTACAAGTTTTTGTGATGTAAATGTTAGTTGATGGATTGGTTTCAATACTTTTGTGTACAAAATTGGGGTTGAAGTATGATTTTCTTTGTGGCCCACCTTAATGGGAATAGCTACTATGTTTTAGTTTGTTTTTTTTAATAAAGAAACAAGTGTAGTGTAGAAAATTATATACCTTTACAATTTCACACTATGTTTGGGTCCCTTAATTTATTAGACAATTAAGCTCCTAATTTGCCAAATTATCCATTCTATTCTTACCGTTTTCCGAAAGGGGAACCAACATTAAATAAATGCATTTAATAATTAAATTGCCTTGGATCATGTGTGTCCTGGAGATATAGGCCAGGACCCATTTGCCCATGGGAAAATGGGTCCCCTTTATGAGCTAGGACCTAAATTAAAATGTTTTTGGTGGCATTTTAATGATTAAAATTCCAATTGTAAGTGTCGGCTTTTGAAATCTAATTTTTGAGAACTTGGATAAACACCTAATAGTCTTTTTATCACTTGAAAGATAACACACACCTTCTAGTATTCAAGAGCAAATATTATTGTCAAAAGCATTCAAGAGAAGCATTGTCAATCATTTGCAGCAACAATCAAGATCCTAACATCATGTCAAAGTTTATGTGTGTTCATGTTTTGTGAAGGCTAACAAGTGTTGTAGGTCTTCATGCATCCAAGCATTCAAGCAAATCAAGCAATCAAGATCCAATTCCCTTGAAGTGATGTGTATGTCTTCAATCCTTCAAAGAAGCTATTGAAGGGTGGTGAGTTGCAACAATTGTTCATTCATCATTTCCTTCCTTTCCATACAAGGTTTTTATCATTGACATCACCATTGTGAAAGTGGAAACACTATTCACGGGGTTTGACTGAGGCAAGCCCCTAAAATGGCCCAACATTTTCTCCCCCTTTGAATGTGCAGGTTATAGGTTGAAGAAGAATTGAAGAGATGTTGAAGAGCAATTTTGCATTGTTGCATTTGTTGTCATCAAAGTTGTCAAGACACAGAAACTAAGTTGTAGAATTTATTTCCAACATTCCATCAAATTTGTAGGTGGAAAATAGCATCTCAGATCCAACACCAGAGGATTGTAAAAAGTATTTTAGGAAGCACTAACAAGGACCCATTCGCCTAGGGGCGAACTAGTCCTTCTACACGTGCTTGAATGAGCTTTTGGTGACAAGTACATTCCCTTTGATATCTCCCAAATCCACCTACAAAGTGTTGTTATAGTCTGGTTATCTCCAAGAATCTAAATTTTACATATTAGGTCAAATAGTTCAATTAGTTTCATTAGTTTAATCATTTTAAATCATTCTTAATCTTCCTAAGACCCTAAAGAATCCACCAACCCAAGTCTGATTGAGGTTGAAAGTCAATCTCTCGGCTTTGTGGTTGGTATTCTAATGAAAATTTGGGAAGAGGCCCCTTGAATCCTAGGTTCTTTGCATTAAGGACCTAAGATCTCCTTTTCCCATCTTTTCAACAAGGAAATTACAATAAATAGGAAACAAAACTAAAAAGTGCACAGCTAGAAAAACAACTACAAAGAGAGTTCACAATACAATAATCAAAGTGCTTCAAAAGGGCAAAACCTTAAAGTGAGGAAAGCCTTGTGAAATAGGGGATCAACGAACAACAAAAATAAAGCCAAAGCAGTTCTCATGAAGGAATCTACCAGCCCTTCCAATAGAACACTCCTGTCCTTAATCAATCTTTCTTATCATGATTTTTCAACTCATTCAAATGCATGTGCACATCAACAAAGCCTATTATGCTAACAACATGTCCAATACTAATGCAATACATAGCAAAAAAATACATCTTCCACTTCTTCCCAAATTTGCTCTCTTTCTTCATAACAAGTCACTTCCAACTCCATATAACAAGATCTTCACCAAGAACACCTTGTTCATTCATTTTATCATGGTGAGGAACATCTAGAACCATGGGTAACAAAACAGTAACCTTCTGAAGATCTAACTTAAGATTAGTCCTCCCAAGCACAAAGATTAGGATTGACTATATAGACTCCATCATAATTATATTTTGTATCACACAGGTCAGAATTGCTACCAAGCCTGTAGTGTGCAAAGAGAATGGAATTAGTATCCTAAATTATAGCTTCAAATGGCTAAATTTGAGTTTGCAAATCAAAAAAAGTTTGTTTAATATTAGAATTATCCTAGAGAATAGACTACAAGTTAATGATATGTAGGGAGAAATCAGCATGGAGCATCAAAGTTTCAATTTGTAGCAAAAAGAAAGTGTGAGAGAAGGCAACCAGGCATCAAAACCTCCAAATGAAGTTAAGGATAAGTTATCCAAAGGTCTAGCTAATGACATTGTGGTGGGAGGAAAGCCCAAGAAGTGTAGTTCTCCAAGACCAAGCCTATAGGAAAAGAGTAGGGTGCATGGAGAAAAGAGAGCACCAGAGATTACAAGCATGAGGGCAAAGCTAGAAAGCATGCTTAATAGACTCCTTTTTAGTGCAAATTTGCAAGAGAAACTAACTGAACTACACCTTGCAAGAAAATGACATGATCTAGATGAAATGGAAAAACCCGCAAGACAATAACTTTTGCCCCTTACCGTGTTTTTCAAAACTTCAAAAAGCAACTATACTTGATTTTTCATGCTATATCCATTGGTTATAATTTTGGGGCAAATATGACAAATGCACAAAAGGGACACAAAATTTTCGAAGTGCCAACATATACAAAGGTTCTTCTTGCTTTATAATGTTGTCACAAGTTTAGAAAACTCTGTTGGATGTTACTTGATTGCTCATTTTCCTTGTGCTTTAGAGGGCGATTTTTATTTGGGAGGGGATAATGTAGTTAGGGTATTTTATCTTGGTTATGTTTGCTCAATTGGTTATCCTTGACTATATATTAATCATTTGCCAGCTTATGGGAGTTATAAAGGATTTTGATTGGTGCAACATTTTGTTTTTTTGGGATCAAGGAGAGTTTTCCTATAGATACCATTTGATCAATTTTTGGGTTCTTTTGATTGAGGATTGACTGGTGTAACTTTTTTTTGTGAAGGGGGACGGGGTAGGGGGGTGTTGGGGAATCAACAAATTGTTTTCCTACAAATCCCGTTTGATCGATTTTTGAGTGGCTTTGATTTGAGGATTAGCTGGTGTAGCATCTTGTTTTTTGGGGGGGATCAAGGAGGGTTTACCACCCACAACTTTGTGACACAAATGGGATTTTCTTATATCCTGTCAATGTGCTTTGGCAACTGCATTACCAAGCATCAAGTGAACTTCGATCTAGCAGTTCTATCGTGATTTGAACCTAGGTCTTCATGGGGACAATGGACAATGCGCAGCCCTTAAACCAGTCACAGCATCTGGACTAATTAGTTTCAGACGGTGAACTTTCGAGTTTGGGTGATTAAGTGATTCTGGGGACAGCCCGGGCCAAACTTTGCACAGCCCTAACCCTCAAGTCACACCATCTGGATTGGTTAGTATCAGAGAGTGAGCTTTTACGCTTGGGTAATTAAATGACTCTCCGCACAGCACGACTCGAACCTGGGCTTTCCGCGTTTGGGCCCCCATATCTACCGTACAACCTAGCAGACCATGACCACTGGAACTTTTAGAATGCTATTCTCAGTAATGGAATCAATGGTCCTTGGCAATCAAAACTTGATTGAGGCCTAATCTGATATGTTAAAACGTAAAACATTGAAGCTTTTTCGTAGTGGAACATTCAAATCTACGGGAGAAATAATAAATAGTTGCAAATGCATAAAAAATATCGTCCTTCATGGCCAAGTACAAGCCTCGGATGAAATTAAAAGGGAAAAACCCTCGAGTTTCACGCACTACACCCAATTCGGCACAAAGGGCTCATTTCCCCGATAAAAAAGTTAACGAGAAAATGACGAGAGACTTACTTGTTCAAATGATCGAGAAGCTCGTGGAGCGAATCGCTGTCCACGTCGGCGAGCAAGGCAGGCTGATGCGAATCACCGCCTGGACCAGATCCCGTCGCATTGAGCTTCTCCTCTGCGCGCACCGGCCGGTAAATAAAAATATCGTACAAAAACCTCCCCTGCGAATTAAGAAACGCTGCATACACTGGGCCGCTTTGAGCCGCCGGCTGGTTCGGTGTGGGCGCCGGCTGACGTGTCGGCTCCTCTAAATGTCTCAGATCGTTCGTGATGAGGCCCTGCAGAAACTTGACGGTGTCGGGCCCGTCAAAGCGCAAAACCCCGCGGCTATTGAGGCAGGAAACAAAAGGACCCCGTTCGCTTAGAGACGTAGGTCCAGAAGTTGACTGCGATTTTTCCGAGCAGTTACAGAATGTAGCTGCGCTGTGGAAATGGGAGCGGACTGAGGAGTTTAGCTTTGCTTCGCCTATAAGCCATTCGGTCAGCCTTTGCTTTGGGCAAGTTGACGCCCATATTAATCTCCATGGAAGCATTATCAGTTGGCCTTTTTCTGTGAAAAATAGTAATCACAGTCTGGGCTACACTCATTTTTTGAACCTCCTCCTGTGCCTGTTGTCGATTCAAAATATTGAATGGGTTTCGGCAGGAACTGCAGATTTGACAGGTGTGACCTGGATGTGCCACGTGTGGCAATACACGTGTTAGAAAGGAATGACGTGGAATTACGACAAGGGAAGAATACGTTGCCATATTTTCGGTCATGGCCTTTTTTTTCACTTGTTTATTTTTTCTTCAAGAGGTTGGCTAACTTTATCTTTAAGTGACTTTCACAGATTATTTATATTATTTTAGTTGAAGGACAGTTTATGTATATTTAATATGCTGTAATTGTATCATAACTAGCATATCTATCTTATTAAATAAGATATATAAATAACGTTGAGATATATCATTTTTAATGAGCTATTACTTTGTATTTATATTACATTTGTATTATTTTTAAAATTATAATATATTATGCTTATTATTATTGAAAATATTTTTTCCATAAATTTAATTATTTTAAAATTACATTAAATTAAATAATATTATTATTATTTACTTCCTCTTTCTCCTTCCCTATCTCTATCTCTTTATATTTTCACCTATCTATACATTTCTATTACTTATCTCTATCACCTTCTTTCTCTCTCACTCTTGCCCCCTCTATCTCTATCTTGCTATGTCTCCCTCCCCCTCTTTATCTATACCTCATTATGTCTGCCTCTATCTCTTTCTATCTATCTCTCTCTCTCCCCTTCTTCATTCTCTATCTTATTCACTTCATCTCTCCCTCCATCTCTTCTACTCTATATCTTTATCTTTATTCCTCACTCGATCTCCCTCTCACTCATCTCTCTATCTCTTTCTATCCATATCCTTCTCTACATATATATCCCTCTCTCTTTATCTCTTTTCCTATCCCTCTCCATCTCTCTATATCACCATCTATTTATCTCTCCCTCTCCCTCTCCCTCCCCCCTCTTCTCTTGCCATCTCTACATATCTCTCCCTCTTCCCCATCTTCTCTCCCCCCCTCTCTCTCTCCCCTATTTATATCTCCCACTCCATCTCTATTTGTCTTTCTCGACTTCTCTCTATTTCTCTCTCTTTATCTCTCTCCCCCTCTTCATCTCTCTATATCTCCTTATATCTCTATCTTTATATCACTCTATCTCTCCCTCTTCCTCCTTTGTATCTCTTCTTCTCTATCTATCACTCTTTGTCTCTCTCCCTCTATCTCTCTATCTTTATTTCTCCATCTCTCTCTATATCTCCATCTATTTTTCTCCATCTTCCTCTTTCGTTCTAAATTCATCTCTACCTGTATCTATTTGTCTCACTCTTCTTTTGTCGCTCTATATTAATCTCTACCACTATATTCCTCTCTGCCCTTCCATCTCTAGAAATGTCTCCCTCTCTCTACCCATCCATCTCTCTCCCTATCTCTAGAAATGTCTCCCTCTATCTTATTCATTACATCTCTCCCTCCATCTCTTCTACTCTATATCTTTCTCTCCATCTCCCCCCTCTTCTTCTCTCTTCCTCTCTACATATATCTCCCTCTTCCTCATCTTCTCTCTCTCACTCTACCTATCTCTCTCCCTCTCTTTATCTCTCCCTCTCTTGCTCCCTCCCTATTCCCCTATCTATCTTTATATCTCAACCTCTCTCTCATTTTATCTTCCCATATATCTCTATATCTATGTCTTTCTATTCTCATTTATCTCTCTTTCTCTCCCCCCTACTTCTATCTCCCTCTCCATTGTCATTTGCATTTCTCTACTTCTCTCTACTTTTCTATCTTTATCTCTCTCCCTCTCCCCCTCTCTCTATATCTCCTTATATCTCTATCTTTATATCACTCTATCTCTCCCTCTCCCTCCTTATCTCTTCCTCTCTATCTCCCCCCCTCTATCTCCCTATCTCTCTCTATATCTCTATCTATTTTTCTCCCTCTTCCTCTCTCGTTCTATATTCCCTTAAAATAACCTATCAAAAACAAAAACAACAAAATATAGCTTTGACCATTTATATAAACTTTTGAAATATCAATTTTGTGGTAGGTCTAGGTTTATGTCTTTTAGGACTTTCACATGGCGTCTCTAAGTCAAATAGAATTAATTCATTTTCTCGCTTGAACAAAAGATGTCCGACTAAAATCTCCTTTTTGTAAGTTCAAACTCACCAAGTTTCAATAGAGTAAATCAAATTTATAAAAATTCAAGTTGAACAAGATGCATTTCTGCAGTAACAATATGTATAAAGTCTTAGCTTTTGAGGAATTTGGTTGGTGATATACCTCGTTGTTACTGCTATTTAAATATTAAATGATAATTCGAAAGAAAAAAAAAACATAAGTCCGTAGGGATTCTGTTCTTCATTTCCTTTTTTCTATTGTTTGCAATTTTGAATCACCTAGTTAATAAAATTTCATTCAAATTATACAATTGTTTTTTAATATTCCAATAAAAAGATATAAATTTAATATTTAAATCTTAAAATATTATTTTTACATGATCCTATACATAAAATTAAAATACAAATGATATGTATTTTAAAATAAAGTAAAATAACTCAAATATTAAATTTTCTATGCATCCTCCATAACGTAGTGAATGATCCATATATATTAATGACCCTCCACTTCAACTATCTACTGGTCAAATCTTTGCAGAAATTCACACCAAAAGAATTTAAGAAAACTAATCTTCAATGATTTACAATTCCATTTGTGCAGCTAAGAAAAATCTGATAATATTTTAGATCTGCGGGTGTAAGCCCCATCCATATGCAATGGCTTATTATATTACAACCGAAAATCAAAAGATGTAATATATTCACAAACTGTTTAAATCACCACTTAGTGGCTCGACAAGTGATTCCTAATATGCATCTTTGTTACGATTATCGGTGGCAAATATAAATGCCTTTCATTAATAGTTGAAATTGCCACTTAGTGGCTTGTAAAATATGTTTGAAGTGGTGCCACTATGGTGGCCTTAATTATGGTTTCAATGCAATAAAAATGTGCCTACATTTAAGCCTTCGATGGAGGCACTCATGCCCACAAAGTGCTGGCATTTAATAATTTTTAATTTACTTTATTACCTTGCTTTTTCAAGCATGAAAAATTAGTGGCTGTAACAAGACACATAATTTATGGTATTTAAACTACTTCAACACTATGGCTTTTATGCCATTTAAAATGCCTTTATTTTAGCCTTTATTCACGCCCTTGTTGGAGGTTTTTTTAAGTAGTTATTATATTATAATGGTTTTTTTTTGTTGTTATTATTTTTTATTTTATTATTAATATCAAAATTTACACAAAAAATAAATGAAGGGTGATGATTTCAAGAATTCTCCTTGATTTAAGGTAGAGTTTTTCTGAACACACCAAATGCCATTGTAAAACGTCTCTCGACGTAATTCTCTCGACGTAATAATTATGTAATTTAGAGGTTTCCAAATAAAGTTTAAAAAAATTTCAAAATTCAAATTTATGTTTTAACACAAAGTTACTGTGAACCTTGGAATTTCCTACCGCTCTAAATGTGTGAAATAACTAAGAAACATGAATAACAAAATGCCAAGGACACCTCAAAATTAGCCAAAAGAGAGTTACAACGAAAAGGAATGCAAATAAAATGAAACACAAACACTTTTACCTCCCTTGTTGTTGAAATTTCTTTGATTGGCCCTTGCTTGGATCGGTTGTGTGCTCCTTAGATGATTGTTTGAATGTCTATAATGCAAGCTTCAATATGCAAAATGATGGACAAAGATGGTTGAATGATTGAAAAAGGCTTGGATAGCATGTAGTTATGAGAGTGCAAAGTGTTGAGAATGCAAAATGACAGCATAAGGGTGTAAGATAGCTAAGTGTTGTGTAGGAAAATGGGCAGCATGTAGTTGCTTCAATCTAAAGTGTTGTGGAAATGCCCTTGAGGAGGGGGTATTTATAGAAGAATTTGAATTCTCTAGAGAATTCAAGGGTCAAGATTGCTCCAACAAGGTCAAGATGAAGGGCTATGGTGGGTTGAGAACCCACAAGCCCTCACATCTTGACATGTGGAGGGTGAAGTGGACAAGAGGATATGAGGTGGAGATGAGTTGTCAAAAAGGTACATGAGGTGGAAAAGGACATGCACCTTGGGGGATGAGAGGATTTCCACAAAAAGGGGTTTCTTGTCCCCAAGTGGGAGTGAAAGGGACTTTTGAGGAATTTTAGAATTCCTCAAAAATCTACATGGGAAAAGGAAAGGTGGTTGGGGGGATAAATGTGAATTAAAAATTCACATTCTTAGGATGATCTAGAGGGTAAAAGGTGGGCTCCAAAAAGGTGGGATTTGGTCACATGTGGAGATTGTGACAAGTCCAAGGTTCTAGAAGCCTTGGAAGGATGGAATGTGAATTAAAAATTCACATATAAAGAGGGAATCTAGGAAGAATAAAAAGGAATTAAAATTCCTTGGAGAATGATTAAGGCTTAATAATTAGAGGATAATTAGCATTTCTAATGAGGATTAAAAGCCAACTTGCAAAAGTTGGAGGATGTGACACATCCTAATCAAGGATTAGGCATGTGCACATCCTTAATGAAGAAATTAGGAGATGGATTAGGATTAGATGAAAATGACACGTGAGAAATTAAATAAATGTAATATTTATTTAATTTAGAGGATTAAGGAGGGTAAGGTATTTAATTATTAATTAAATACCTTAGGGATTTGGCAAAATTAAATATATTAATTAAATAATAGTAATATTATTTAATTAACTCAGATAAGGGGATGTTTAGACAAAAAGTGATAAATTTGGATAAATTAAGTGTCCAAATTTGGATGTCTACAGTTACGATTTAAAATTAGATTGATTGTTGAAGAGTGATAAATTGAATTGTTATAGATCTAATATTCACAATGCATTATGGGTGCACATAGTACATTATGAACATTAGATAGTATGAAAAAAATATTATCTTCTATTTTTCATTCTAAATATTTATTTTTTAATTTATTATTTTTATTTGAAAATTTTGTACTCATCATTGAATGATTTGATGTCTTCTAGATTTTTGATGATAAGTTTCTTCTTTTTCTTTCATGGACAACCTTATACAATTCAAATATACTTGGAAAGAGATGTTTTTACAAATAGAATTATGAGAAGACTTGAATATAAAAAAAAACCTTTGAAAAATCTCTCTCCTTCTCCAAGAAATATGATGATGACCTTAATACTTAAAACAACAATAAAAGAATTGAATCCCTTGCCCTTCACCTAGATCTACTAAATCTCTCTTCTCCTCCAAGAAATATGATGATGACCTTAATACTTAAAACAACAATAAAAGAATTGAATCCCTTGCCCTTCACCTAGATCTACTAAAGGCAACAGATCTTGGCCACTAGAATACAAACAGGACTCGAAGTCACTTTAAAACAAATGTATTGTTTGCTTTTTAGGAGTTTATGTTGGTATGTTATGTGTTACCATGTATGGTATGTAGGGTGTGTACAAGTTGTTTTTGTGATGTAAAAGTTGATGGATTGGTTTCAATATTTAGGTATACAAAATTAGGGTTGAAGTATGATTTTTTTTATGGTCCACCTTATTGAGAATAGCTAGTGTGTTTTAGATTGTTTTTTTTGGAAAAAGAAAAAAGAAAATTGCAATAAATAGGAAACAAAACTAAAAAGTGTCAAGCCACTAGAACAACTACAAAAAGAGTTGGTCATACAACAATTACAAAACTATAAAACGGAAAAACCTTAATGTAACAAAAGCCCCATGTGAAATAGGGGATGAACAAACAACAAAAGAAAAGCCACATCAGTCTTCGTGAAGGAATCTACAAGCCCTTTCAATACAACACTCCTATTGCTAGTCAGTATTTCATGTCATAATTCTTCAACTCATTCAAATGCACATGCCCATCAATAAAGTGTATTATGCTAACAACATGCCCAATATACCAATGCAATAATACATAATAGGGAAGTACATCTTCCACTCCTCAAATTTCCTCTTTTTCCATTATGAGTTACTTCTAACTCCGTAAAACAAGATCTTCACCAAGAACACTTTCTTCATTCATTTTGTCGTGCGATCCTCTCTTTTGACAAAAATCCAATCTAAGTCATTAAGACAGAAAATTTAATAATGATTAACTAAGAATATTTACTAATTTAAAAGGAAATTAATTTAATCAACACATAATAAAATGATATTATTATTTTTAATAAATAACTCTTCATGTAGAAGATAAAATTAAATAAATAATATAATTAAAATAAATAAATAATGATAGTTTTATCTATATCTCCTATTTTTCCTTAACACTCTAATTATGTCAAGGAAGTAAAATCCATGGAGGAAAGCAAGGAGATGTGGATTATTCACCTGATGAGTAGATGTAAATGCTTTAGTAAATATATGAAGTAGAGTCATTGAGGAAGTTAAGCGGGGTGACATGCAAAACTAATTGCAAAAAGTGTTCAGTCATATAAATAATCAAGGGAGACGTGGAGGGATCGGATCAGTCGAATCGAACAGATCCTTCCGTCAGACCAGATCAAAACTATCGATCATCAGTTCATTTTTAGATCGTCAGGATTGAAATCTGTTAAAAGAAATCTCAAACCGAGGAGGAGAATTTCTTAGTCAGTCCGCTCATCAAATCAATCCGCTTCCATTCTCAAAGTCACTCGAGATTAATAAAGGGCATTATATTTTATTGCTTGTAGTAGCAAAATACAAAGTTTCATCAATCAATACAAGTGATTAAGAACTAAAAATATAATGCACTCTTCAGGGAAAATCAAGAGTTGAGAGAAGGAGGAAGTTGGAAAGACAGTGATAGTTGGATTTCACAACCAATAATCTCCCACTTGAAGTCTAAACCATGTTGTGACATATAGAGAGGTCCCCCACTTTTCCAAGTTTATTGTCACTTGATTACTAGACCAAGAGAAGCTCTATAGAACTCCAACTTCTCTTGTGGAATAGGTTTGGTGAATGCATTTGAAATATTCAAATCAGTGTTAAACTTCTCCAACTTCAAATTGCCCTCTTCAAGAATAGTTCAAATGAAATGATATAGCTCTACATGCTTAATGTGAGGATTAAAGGTTGGATTTTTTGCTAAATGAATCACATTATTAGTATCATTAAACAAAGTGAAAACTTATTTACAACCTAATTCACCTAATAAATGTTGCAGTTCCACAACATCTCCTTAGCTCATTCGATGGTTGCAATGTATTTCACTTCAATAGTATAAAGAGCTACCACTAGTTTCAATTTGTAAACCCAATTGATTGTTGCCCCTACAAATGTGAACACATGACCAATGGTAGATCATCTTTTGTCCAAGTCACCAACTATGTCAAAGTTAACATAACCTTGTAGTTGTGCATATTTTCCTTTGAACCTAAAAATATGATGTGATTTTCCCTTGATGTATCTCATAATCCACTTTACTACTTGCTAATGAGTCTTACCTATATTACTCAAGCAAACCTATTGAACATTCCCACTACATGAGCAATGCCAAATCTTGTGCAAACTATTACATACATAAGGCTCCCAACAAAAGAGAAGTAAGACGCTCCTTTCATATATTCTTTTCTTCTTTTGTCTTAGGAAAAATCTTGAAGGACAACCTAAAATGATCAACCAAAGGTGTGCTTATAGCCTTAGCACCCTTCATGCTAAATGTGTCAAAAACCTTGTCAATCTACTTTCCTTGTGACAATTTTGATTCTCTTTTAGGCCTATCTTTGATGATCATCATTCCAAGAATTTTCTTTGCAGCCCCCAAATCCTTCATCAAAAACTTATTAAACAATGTTTGTTTCATCTTGCTAACAACTTTCATGCTAGTTTTGATCACTAATATATCATCAACATATACTAACAGTAACACAAATTCACCATTCTTTGAAACCTTGTAATAAACACACATATTAGATTCACACCTGGAGAATTTTTCTCAACCATGAAGGAATCAAAGTTGAGGTACCATCATCACGGAGCTTGTTTGAACCCATACAAGCTACATTGCAATCTACAAATTAGATTCTCTTTCCCTTCTTTCTTGAAACCTTTCGGTTGATGCATGTACAATTCTTCTTCCAAATCACCGTGGAGAAACATTGTCTTGACATTAATCTACTGGATAATTCAATGCCATAGACAACTACTAAGCCCAAAACTGCTCAAATGGAAGTCATTTTTACTATGGGTAATTTTTTTTTTTTATGAAATCAACACCCTTTTTCTATTCATATCCTTCAACCACTAATTTGGCCTTGTATTGCTTATTTCCACTGTCTTATTTTTTCAAATTGTATACCCACTTGTTTTTCAAAGCTTTATAGTTTGGAGGAAGAGATACCAAATCCCATGTGTGATTTATCATCAATGAACCCATTTCTTCTTGTAGACACATAAAAATGGCCTCAACTTGTAAACCATATTTTTCTATGACGACCGCACTTCCCCCTCACATAATTCAATTATCTAATCATGTCCATTTCCTCCATAATTATTTAAATAAATAAATTACGTCTATTTATTTAAACACGTTACTAATCATGTCCATTTCCTTCATGATTATTTAAATAAATAAATTATGTATATTTATTTAAATACGTTACTAATCATGTCCTTATTCCTCCATGATTATTTAAATAAATAAATTACGTTTATTTATTTAAATGTCACTAATTAATCCTTATTTCCTCCATAACATTATCATTTATCCTTGAATCAAATAAACTTATTTATTTATCTCATTTTTCATCTCACTAGTAAATAATTAAAACAATTATTTATTGTCTTTTCTCTCATCCCCCATTTATGAATTAAACCATTATTTAATTCATAAGTGGACATTCCACCATGAATTAAACAATTTGTATTATTCCCACTAACTTATTTATTTATCCCACTTTCCATCCCACCAAATAAATAATTAAAACAGTTATTTATTGTCTTTTATCTCATCCCCATTTACGAATTAAACTATTATTTAATTCATAAGTGGACATTCCACCTTTTATCTTTTTGATTTTTTTTAAATCTCACAAGGTGGGCTATCTTATCTTTTTAATTTTAAAAATCTTTATTTTTAAAATTAATTATCTCATCTTTTCTCCACCACTGATATGATTTTCTCAAATGACATCTTGACCATTCATTTTAGGATTTTTCCCTAACCCTAATTAGGGATGGTCATATTTAATCTTGGCCTCTAATTTTAGGTTTCTGTCAAAATTCAATCTTGTCCATCCATTCAAAATTGTGTTTTCTATAAAATGTCAATTTTTTTCATAATGAGGGACTCTTGGATCTATGAGAGGCATTATAGTCATTTATCATTTAGTCATTTGTCATTGTCATAGGCATAGGCATAATTCTACTTAAATCCTTCAAAATTTGCATAGGACAATGGCATAGTCAAATTGCCCACACACTCGATCTGAGGGCATCAATCATACGCTACAAACTAGAAGGTGTTATGGAGGTGATTCATGGATCTTCGTGAATATCTGGGATAATTGTTTCATTATTATTTGTTTTCTTTGTACTTCATAACTTCTTTGGGTTTATATTATTGATCTATTCATTGCTAATACATTAATCCCGAAAACAACCCCTAGATACACTTCTCTCAAGGAATCCATCAAATGTTTGCAATCTAAGGCATTGCACACTCCTTCAAAAGTAGTAGGTTCAGCTTGATAAAAAATTGGTCCATGTTGAAAAAATTCATCATATTTTGATGGGGCTTTGTGCTCTCTAGTATACCTCCTCAACTAAGGAATTTTTCCTTATAGATTATATTGTTCATGATGCTCCTGTCCTATATTATTGTTTTGATTTAATTGCAAAGTCTAAGACTGGGGTGTTTGAATTGTAATAGGAGGAAGAGCATATGAAAGAGGGGGCCACAAATTTGAATATGGTGGCTCATTTAGTTGTCGTGGTAGGTTTAAATTTTGAGAGGGTCATGAGTCTAAGGTGGCTTGCTCATCCAATAGTCATGACAGATTTGGAGACTATGTTGGATTTAAACAAGCACTTCTCATAGCTCGTTATGGTTTTAAAGACCCCTAGGTTGACTTAGAAAAGTGATAGATGGGTGCCACAAACTGTATTAAATGACGACATAATATGTTGAATGCCTTATGAATAAGGCATCAAACTTTATGTGTTGGGCTACACATGTTGAAGATTCTTTTGAATTTCTTGTTGGTGTGGTTGTAACTAGGTATGATGTTTAAATGTAATAGTTCCATTTGTGATATCATCCAATGGAACATATTCTTTTGTAGGCATCCCTTGCTTTGGTAAGCTTGAAATTACCCTTTTATTAAAAATTACATCACAACTTTGTGTAACCTGTTTAGCAATTGGATCTTGCAACCTGTAGCCATATTTCTCATCTCCATATCCAATGAAGATGTGTCTCTTTGATTTGACATTGAACTTCATTTTTTTTCTCATGTGATGTGAATGAAGGCCTCACACCCAAACACCCACAAATGACTAGATGAGATTTTCACTCCCAATCACTTCTCTAAAATTTCAAAATCCAATTGAGAGGATGGACCTCAATTAATTAAATTCACAATTGTATTAACAGCCTCTACCCAAAACTATTTTCCCAAACTGGCATTGGAGATTACAATGCAAGCCCTCTCCAAAATTGTTATATTCAACCTATCTATTGCACCATTTTCTTCAGGGGTGAAAGAAATGATTTTGATCCTTTGAATACCATTATTTGTAAAAAACTAATCAAAATATATAAAACAAAACTCACCATTGTTATCAGTTTTTAAGCACTTAAATTTGTTGTCGATCTAATTTTATACACGTGCTTTAAATTTTTTGAACATACAAGACACTTCATATTTCTTTTTTAGCATGTAAACCCAAACCTTCCTAGTGCAATCATCTAAGAAAGTAACAAAGTAATTAGACCCACCAATTAATGTTACCTCTATGGGGCCAAATACATTTGAGTGCACTAAATCCAATGATTGTGTCTTCTTGTCATATTCCTTGGTAGATAAGTTGATTCTCTTTTGTTTGTCATAGATACAATGCTCACACAACTCTAAATAAACTAATATCAAACCTAGAAGTTGATCCATTTTGTGCAAGATCTCAAGGCCCTTTTTGCTCATATGACCAAGCCTCTTGTGCCAAAGCTTTATGTTGTTGTCTATAACTACCATCGTAGCTCCTAGTTTAGTGTAACTCTCTAGCACATACAAAGTGCCCAATTTGTTGCTTTCAACAATCACCAAGGCTCCTTTTGTCATCTTCCACATTCTTGACTCAATAGCAATGCTACAACCTTGAGAATCCAACTGTCTAATAGAAATCAAGTTCTTTTTAAGTTGAGCCCAAACATATCTAACATCGCACAACAACCAACTATTTCCATTTTTTAATTTTAATAAAACATCTCATTTGCCAAAAATGTCACAAGGTTCATTGTCACGAAGATAAACCTTACCAAATTTACCTTCTTGATAATTTTTAAAAACCTCCCGACATGATGTGGCATGAAAAGATGCTTCAGAATCCAACACACACACACATCTATTGTAGCTTCTCCTATAGATAGAACTAGTGCACCTGCATTTTCTTCATATGTTGAATTTACTTCACATTCTTTGGATTGATTTTCAACCTTCTTGAATGACCAAAAATTTCTTTTGATGTGCCTTTTTTAGCACAATACCAACTAGTAACATTTCTACCCCTTGATTTTGATCTCTTGTTGGACTTTGCTCTTCTCCTTTGGTTATTTCTTCCTCTCTTTTGTGATCTTCTCTTGTTATTGGTTAGCAAAGAAACTCCTAATGAAGTTCCTTGATTTTTCCTTCTTACATCTTCGCTGAGAAGAATTCTAACAACATCATCAAACTTCAACACAAGTCCATTTTTTGTAGATGTCGAGTTGCTAACAACCATAACAACTTCTTCCCAACTAGATCGGGTAGAGAACACAATAGCAAGATGGCCTTGATTTCATCTTCTAATTTAATATTGATAGAAATTAATTAGCTGGTCAAAGTATTAAATTCATTCAAGTGATTTCACACATTCTTGCTTTCTTTCATCTTCAAGTCATACAATTTCTTTATTGTACAAAAATTATTTGATATGGAAGCCATCTCATACATATTGAACAATTTATCCCACAATTCTTTCATTTTTTGTAGCAACATTAAATAGCACATTATTGGATAAAGAGGATAGTTGTTTCCACTATCTTCATATCCAATTTGTCTCAATCTTCATCGAACATAGCGGAACTTGGCTTCTTCAATTTCCTTCTAGTGTACAATTGAGAGATCTCTCTAAATTAACAATGCTTCTAATTGCAACTTCTACATCTCAAAGTTTTGGCTCAAGAAAATTTCAATCCTCCACTTACCTATATCCTCCATCTCTTATAAATTCACTTAGCTCTAATACTAATTGTTGAGTAATTAAACATCAATAAAAACCAAAACAATAATTGAGAAAACATAAATAACAAAACACACACATAGAAGTTACACTGACAAATAGAGTTATGTGGTTCACCAATATATGACTACATCCATGGAAAAAGCAGGACAATATCTCTCATTACTTGCAACAACAAAATACAAAGGCCCATCAATCAATACAAGTGATTGAGAACCAAACATATAATGCACTCTTGAGGACAAAGAAGAGTCAAGAGAAGGAGAAAGTTGGAAAGACAGTGATAGTTGGACTTCACAACCAACATGCAAGATCAAATCAACATTGAAACGACAAAGAAATTTAAGCCAAGATCAAGTCAGAATTAAAATGATCCATGCACATTTTATATTGGATTCCATAATTTATAAAAACTCATACTTGATATCTACAACTAAATGTTTGAATCTTTGAGCGTTTAATAACATGTATTTGTGTATACCTAGAAACCACAACCTCCATGTGAAGGATTAGTGTATATCCTATGCAGGTAGCATGCCTTGCATGAGTAGGATTAGTGTTTATTCGACTTGTAGCATTGTAGCATGGCCTGCAGGTGTAAGGTTGGTGTTTATGAGGCTTGTAGATGGGTATCACAACCAAAGTGTATTAATTTATTGTTTATATTATCTGTGGATGATTTGTGATAGTTCCTTGACCTATATTATTTATGTCTTATCCCAATTTCTTCGAAGCAAATCAGTTTTCGCATCATTTATGCTTGCAATTTTGCATGCATGTTTACCAAAGCAATTGCAACTACCTCATCTGACAATGCATCTACCCTTATGCTTGGCATACGGCAAATTCACCACCAGCAATTCACCACCAACAATTCACCTCCATGACAATTCACCTCCATGACAATTCACCGCAGGAAAAATTAATTACATAAATTTTTGGCGAATAATTTTCCATGATGGTGAATTACTGATAGCAGTGAATTTTCAGCAATAAATTGCTGACGTGAATTTATCATGGATGAATTGCTAGCGGTGAATTTTCCTAGAGCCCTTATGCTTTGATGGAAGTCCATACATTGTTTCAAAGTTCCCATTTTGCCACCCAAAAGAAACGCGAGGAAAAGGGATCGCAAAATTTGGCTTTACACTTGCCAATTGCATTTGCTTGAAAGCTTCTAAAGCCTTATCAATGAATACTTTTCATGCATATCGTGCAGCCATTGCATTCCATCATATGACATCTCTTCTAAGGAATTATTCCAAACAGTTCACATGCCTTGTTTATGCTTTCACATTTTGCATGCATGTCTATCAGGGCTTTCGTATATTCTATGCATCATTTCGTTGCCTGAAAATATAAAAGAGCAATCAACTAAACTATACTATGTATGTCCTCCAATCATTTCATTCCAGAGCTAAAATTCTAAACTGGTTTCCATTATGGAGGAATTTATTATAAAACCGTGGGGTGTTATCCATGGTTTCCCCTATCTAATGACGTCTGGATGCCTAACGAGACCCCAATCTTAACTAGACGGTTGGAGCTCATGAAAGGATTCGTAGGAACTGCGCATGCAATGATTATTCTGTCCCTTATATACTCCTCCCTATTTTAATTTTTTTATCTCTCTTAGCGGTGTTCTATCAAATGGTTGATATTCCTTGTCTTTGGTTTGATATACCTTTGTCTCTGCTATTTATTTTACATTCATAAAATTTATCTTGTTTTTGGGGCATTCTATCAAATTATTTGTGTTTTTGTGTTCCTTCACTTTTTTAATCATGTCTATCAAGATTTATTTTGAGCATATCAGGAGATAAATTGCATTCTAGACACTATTTTTTTTCCTTTAGGTAATTGTCATTCTAGTCTTCTTCTCCCTGTAGCATAGCCCAAACAAGATAGCTCTTTTATTAGTTCCTGCCAAGGGAACTATTGCGGAGGCTTCAGATGGTAATTAGTGATTAATTCATGTTGAACTGGTCAATTAGAATGCATTTTTTTAGGGATTTATTAAACAGTGGGTAATCCAAGGTGTAAATGTGCTTGGAAGTTAACTTGTTTGAAATTTGGTGGCCTGTTATTGATCTCGATTAATGGCTGCATAAGATTTTAATTTCACAAGGCAAGAGAGCATGTAGTTCCCAAGGGGCTTGGGGATTTTCAGTGCCATGCTATAGATTTTCCCCTAACAGTTGGTGATTAGGGTTTTACTTATGTTAACAAGTGTCTGCATGCACAGAGAAAACATGGCTAGTCTACAGGACTGGTTACCATAGTCAATGATGAGGGCATTCAAATATACTTTTGGAAAACATTCTCTTCAAGTTACATTTGTAGCAAGCTTCACTTTATATGAAATGATACGTTTTGCAGGTTGCCCTTGCAGAACTGGAAGCTTTCCTCTTATCATTCCTCTTATCACATCGCACAATTTTAGATGTAGTCATTGTGTCATAAGTTATTAGTTATCTTAAAATTCATAGGTTCCATAGTATGAAAAAATCTTAATTTTATCTTATCAATTTATATTTCTGTTTCGGTGTAGTTATATGAATCGTACTCCACTTGTTTAGCTAAATAAAATTAAGATTTGCCATTTGTTGTTTGTTGTGGTTTTGTGGTGGATAATGTTCAGGTTTTCGGATGAAGAAGCGGGTTAAATATCGTTAGCATATGTGGTGAGATAAACTGGAAGCCATTTAGATGAACAAGATGTTATCAACTTCGTTGCTTCACAGGTAACATAATATAAAGACTTAATAAAAAATTTAACACCTCCTATAAGATGTACATGCTAGCTTGTGATACATTTTGCTTGGTTTTATCTTTGATGATCAGAGATATTTTTGTTGTTCTGCACTATAATTATTGTTTCTTTTGTCCAGTTTTTGCTAAGTGTAGCATCTTCCCTTTTCTATGATTTTTTTTTTAATGAGTCCTCTAGGGACAATTACTTTTATTAAATACACATTTCAAATACGGAATTCCCGTTCAAATTTGGTGTTTCACTAACTTTTCTTACAATTTTTCAATAGGCAAATACTGAACTTTCATTCTTCCCTGATCTGAGTGTTGGCCATCACTATATACTCTAAGACAAAAAGCCAAGCACATAGTTACACCCCCTAACAAACCTGAGTTATTAAGTAAACAATGAGAACATCATTTACATGATAGAACAAGGGGATCATTGAATGAGTAGACATTTTAATTTAGTGATCCTACCATAGGTTGTCTGATTCCTCTTTCCACAATATATTAGTAATTAAAGTTAGCAAGACAAATTTGGTCATTACCATAAACTTAATGCTATGAATGAAATTGCTCAATCTTCCCTGATGTGAGTGCTAACTGTCACTATACTTTAGAAACAGAGTGGCAAGCATATATTCACACGCCTATCCCACTGAGGTTACTGTTACTTCTGTAGCATCCATTTTCCCATCACTCCCATATTGTATTAGTATAACAACTTAAGCTAAAGAATCTAGATTAATGAAAAATGCATAATGATGAATTTCCTTGTAGATCGTCTTAAACACTCTATTTCTCGCTCTATCAAGGTAAATTTAGTAATAAGTTGAACATATTATAGCAGCATCCATGGTAAAGAGTACGCAATTCTGAATTTCAAAAGCATTCCTATGGAAAGAAAAGGATGACAAGGTTACATGGGGCGATATCCCCTGGATAAGCATTCTGTATAAGTATAAACCCATCATTCCACTGTTGCAGCATACCAAATAATAAGACAGACTTAGCCTATAATGGACATGCAGCAACCTCCTTGAGTTTAAGGATCAGACCTTTTGTTACTAGTCCAAACTCTCTTAGTCTTTTCCTCATACAAAACAATGGTATTAGAGTCATCTTTTACTGGGCTTATGAATAAGCATTGTGTCTAAGTCTTACATAGGTTTATAACTATTATATTATGTGTTACAATTATATCATTGGATTATACGTATTTTTGTGTACACTAGAAATGTTATTTCCAGTAAGTTTTGTAGAAAAGTCATATTGTAGCCCGTGCCATAAGAGACCATATTGAAGTCTATGCTGAGTAGTGGGCAGTGGTACTAAAGGCTGACTACCCTCCTTTGGCTTACTACATGAACGCTACAAATGTTTGGTTAACAATGGCCATAATGACTTGGTTAAAATTCTACTATGTTTCTCATGCAACATTTCCTTCCTCAATAGTATTTATGCCTAAGGCTTTATCACTAAATAGTGTCTACTCCCCAAGAAGTGTTATTTCCATGGAACTTTCTGCAGAAACCCCACAAATTCCATGTGGTCTATGCCACATAAATCCCTTGAAACGAAGTTACACTTACAAGGGGCTTCTACATTTCCTGCTTCCTTCTAATCATATCATATTGTACTATAGTCTGTGATTCCTTGCATTTATGAACATATATCGCATACGCCCTAGGCAAGCTAAACACAAATCTTGTCAATCACTTCTCATCTCAGGAATGTCGTTTGATGAAACAACTTGAAGCATTTTCTTGTTTCTTTGTGATAGGGCATTATTCAGTGTATCCTTCATACTCTTTACCTTTTTCAATTCATTTTGGTTTATCTCTGCTTCATTGATTTCTTTTGGGTTTACATGTGACACATGAACAGAGATGCACAGAGTTCCCCATCTCCATTTTCAACCCAAAAACATGATGTATAAAACCAGTCCTACCACCCAAAGGGCCTCTTAATTGAGAAGCCTGTAATTTCTTTAAAAAGAAAAACACTCGACTTATTTATGAGAACTAGGTCCTTTATATGACTAAGATTTTTCCCAACACCATTTTTAAACTTTGTGATGTTTTATTCGCATAATATTCATGTAGCTAAACAATGGGTAACACATATACATACGGATAAACTGTAAGGTACCCAAAGCCAGAAACATAAATGCAAAAAGTATTTGAACTTAGGGCGTTTCAGATACCCCATCTATCAAGACCAACTCTAGGAGGAGTTAGCTTCCATCTTTTAGGAACATGACTACGAATTCAATTCTTGGATACATTAATTAAATGTATTCATTTACCTGTCCAAGGGGATTACATAAACAACCTATCCATTATTCATAATTATGTTTGTGACTACATTTCATTAATGACAAAGGTACAATTAAAAGATAACTCTCAGCACATTCCCTTACTAAAGATGCCATACTGCATCACGAAGATGCAAACCCGGTCCGTACTAGGCTATGCTCATTCAACAAAAAGTAGATTCCTTACCATACCTTACTATGTTTACTATACTTTATGAAGAATGACTGGTTTCTATCCACAGTTTTCCAATTAGTGCAAAATGACACTCAAACAAACATTTGAGTTTTTGTATGGACTAATATCCGCTTTAAACTAGTATGATGAGGGGTGGAATCATATATATATTTTCTTAGTTCTGGAAGTAAAGTTATCGCCTTTGGCAATATTTTTCAAATCTTTGCTACCAACTTACCTATATATAACTAAATAAATTGTTAAGGAATCAGGTGTTATATTTTCCTAATGCTAGAAATAAAATTACAACCTTTGGCAATGTACTCCTAAACTTTTCCACCAACCTACTTGTAACTAAGTAAATTGTTAAGTAAAAGAAGACATAGGCATAAATGGTAAGTAAACTATCTGAGCATGACATCCTAACATGATCATTTAATGAATGCTTGAAATCTTTGATAAATTTACCGCTTTCTACTTCATGAGAACATTTCAATAACTATGTAAGAACAATTGATTGCTCCAATCTCAATAGTTGTCAAATCATGCACTTAACTTTCAGTTTCTTACTCATCTTAGATTTCTCCATAGTTTTGATATCTTTTATTAGGAGAAAAATATGGAAGTTGACTTGTGTTGTTGCACATGCATGCATGCACTTCGGGTGAGCTCCAACCTTGAGGAGAAAAGTAAAGCAGATACTTTCACTGCATCCTTCCAGCTTCTCTTATATCTGCAGGTATTTTAATAAGCATTTTTTAAGTCATTTGCGTGCATACATTTCATTAGTATTATATAACTATTTGTTATGGTTGTCCTCCCATGGTTTTAGTGAAATTTATTCTTTTGGAATATTTACGTTGCTAGATCATTTTTGTTCGTTTTATTCTATTTTTAATACAATTATGTTAGTAACAATAACTAATATTAGCTATGGGGTCGCTACAATGAACTATGCAGCCTTATATCATTGAACAAGCAATCAATAGTCGGGAAAAATCAACAAAAGAATGGTGTTTATCATCAAAGTTAAGTGGAAAGGGTAAGTGAATTTGTATTTGATTTTTTTAATTCATGTTCAACTATATTTTATATATTTATGCAAAATGTATAATAACAGGAAAACTCATAATTTTTTATTGGCTATGCAAAATGTTATCTATTTCAACAAACCATAATGAAGAATTACAAGCATTCATAAAATCAAATGTATTGTGTCAAGAATTAACACTTTTGAGTTTTATGGATGATGAATCATATTGGTATGGATGGGGAGTTCAATTTGAAAAAGGTAATTGTATTAATGGGAAGATTAAAATTAAAATTGAAGCATGGACATGGTACTCTAATGTGTTTGAGAGTGACAATCAGATGGAGTTACTAAATTGATGGGGAGCCAATGGGGCGAGCTGGGGCGAGACTAGTCCCCCTAGGATCCGCGCAATCGCCCACTAACCACACGGATCAGATAAGCTCGGGCCTTGAGGTCGACCTCGGGACCTATATGGGATGAACCCAAAGCCCTTAACCGACTACGCTGCCCCTGCAAGCTGGCCTCATTGTTATCCACAGCTTGTGCTTTCTTGTACATACGCCTCTAAGATTTATGGTCGACCAGTTATTGACATTATGGGTTACCATGTGATTGAACATGTCACACAAACATTCCCTACCAATAGGTTGATTATGGATTATATCGAGGTATTCATTGCAAGATATAGAATAGAGAAACCAAAAATATTTTGAAGGACAAGGAGAAGGGCATTGAAGAAAACTTCTAAGACTTCTCAAATTTGAAAGTTACATATCAACAAACATATGTTTTACTATTTTGGATGATCTTCATGATAAACCTGACATGTGTAAATATGTTAATTGTAATTTTGTTATTAACTAATAATTTTGAATCTTCACTATTGTAAATTTGCTCAAATTATTTATGTGCTTTATGTGGTTCATTCTCTTGCATTAATTTTAAGTCTACTTTTAATGGTAAGTACTATTGGTTCAGAAAAAACAAATGTTTTTTCAGTAGAATGTGATTAGGTCCTAGTGTGCTAGAGGGGATTGTAAGATTTTTACTATTCTATATTCAGATTTGAAGCTAAGCGTTTAGAATATTTAGTTGAAGCAAGAAAAGGAGAGGCACCAAAATTTTGCATAGCCAAAACTAAAAATATATAAAGAGTGCAAACAAGCACATAATCCTCTTAGTTTTTTTCTAAAAAACCTCAACATAGCTCATGATCCTACACAACTAATGGTGCAAATCAAATATAACTTGCAAAGCTTAAGCAACAACTAAGAAACCATTGGAAAGAAATGAACACATTAAGTGAAACATCTTGAATAGATTCATATGGGACAAGCGGTGCCTCCTAGATTATGCATATCAGGAATCTTTAATATAACTTGATGATGTAAGGTTGCTTGATTGTAGAGCACATTACAATACGAAGCTTGCCAAAGTTTCATAGCTTTCATGGCCACATTCAAAATCATGTTTGATCTATTGATGAGAACACTGTTTGAAGAACATGTTTATAGAGAATAAAGAATGCTTATGCACCCCAAATAATTTTGGTAGTATATCAAATGTCCAAAATAAGAACCAACAATGCAAGAAAGTACCTTTCACTTGGAACATAGATTTGTTGTGTTTTGTACTCATTACTCGATAGAGTAAAATCTTCAAAAAAGAAAATCATAAGATATTCATATTTTTAGACTTTTGCATCCTTCTCTCTAATAGTCAAGATTAATCGCACACACAAAATACAAGACAACATATAGATTCAACACATTCAAAGAGGAAACATTGTCTAAACTTGAAAAAAAGGTACATTAGACATGATACTTTAATTGATATGTATAAGACATATTATAAACTTTGAAAACTAAAAAAACATGTACAACTTACTCCAAATTTGAAGGAAAGAGGAAGATAACTAGAATGAGAACCTGGACAAGCAAAACAAGATAATACCTCTACAATGCAACTGAGAATTGTGACTCGAATTACTAGCTTGATCACTTCCTGGAGCAGTTTTGTTTTCCTCCTTCATTAGCCTAAGTTAAGTCGTTGGTTTCCAGGGTTATCTAACTAAAGTCGTGGGGTTCTGAAGTTTCTTAACCTCTCGACTTAGTGACTGTGAAGGGAAGGCTACTTCCTTTGTTGTCGGCTTGTCGTGGGTTTGTGAACTTCATAACCTCTGACTAGAGGTTTGGAAGTTTGAGTTTGGGGTGACAGGGCGATCCCTTTATCAGTGAGTCGCGGGTTCTGGGAACTTTGCAACCTCTGACATGAGGTTTTGAAGTTCGGTCTTCCAATGATTGAGCAACTTGGATGCCAATGGATGTGGGGACCACTTGGGACCTGATAAGGTTGGTGGATCGTGAGAAGGCCGATAGGTGGCAATGACATGGAGGACAGATGGCATGTGGGCCCATGTGCTCAATGGTTGAATCAATGACTCATGGAGAACCCTATCTTCGACAGTGGAGATTTGTTTGATTGCTTATCTAACGACCAACATTGGAAATGGCGTGTGGCTCAAGGTGAAACCCTAAAAGGGTGTTGTAGTTGAATGGTTTGTTTGCAATAGAGAAGGAAATGCTCCTGTCATTCTCTTGTCACTCTTAGGTCTCTTTGGAATCTCTCAGAGAGTGAAAACTGAGTTGTAGGCCAAGAGGCTGGATGCGGCGAAGGCTAAGAGATAACTCTCTCTCGGAGCTCAAATTCGAGAGTGGCGGTGATAGTGAGCAGCGCTAACCAGAAGGCGCGGAAGCTAAGCTGCAGGCCATGAGACTAGATGCAGCAAACGCTGAGCGGCAAGGCGAAAGGCTGGGTGTTGGCCGATGTTACCAATGAAGGACAAGGGGATGTGTGGAGGCTGAGAGGTTGCATGAAGGTTGAGAAGCTGCATGGAGGTTGAGAGGCTGGGTGCCAAACAAGCTCAGAGGGTCGAGGTGCTAGATGCAGGCTGAGAAGCTGGATGCAAACAAAGAGGCTGCGAGGTTGGATGCGGACTGGCCGAGAGACTGGGTAGCCGAGTGAAGAATGTGAACCTAAGAAGCTGAAGGGTTGGGTTGGCCAAGAGGCTGGCTGGGAAAGAGTGGACTAGTTTGAGGAGATGAATCTGAACTGTATGTTGTGTGAGGGTATTGTAACAATGTGAGGATTCTGCCTGGTTGTTGTCTGTTTTCTCTGGATGGACAAGATGTAAACTCTTGTAAAGGTTATGAGTCTGAAATTGTATTGTAACTCTTTTGTTGTTGAATAATACAATGGCTAGATCTTTTGGAGTGTGGGTTTTTTTATCCGTAAGGGTTTTCCACACGTAAATTTATGTGTCTATTTATGTTTGTCTTTCATGTTGGTTGATTCTACAAATTTGAATCTATGCATAGTGTTGAATTTAGTTAATTTTGCATGTGCTTTTCTCTAAAGGATCAATGTGGGAAATGAACTATGCTTGTTTTTGCTTTGTGTCATAGTAGTGGTGTCTTTGAAGGAATTAAAATGGATGAAGGCACTACTATTCTTAGATATTTCTATCTCAATTTCCCAACAAGTGGTATCAAAGTTATGTGACAATAGGGAGACTGAAGTCTAGGACTCCTTGATACCAACAAGTGGTATCAAAGCCTTATTTTGGGATGTGTTTCTTCCTAGTGTGTTGTCAGTTCTGGGTATTCCTTCTATAAAGATTTCTTAGTCTGTCAAGCTTGATGAAATCTGGAGGAATTGACTGATGTTTGATCCTTTGGTAAGTAAAAGTTCTTGCTCTTTTGAGACATGTAGCATGAAAGACATTGAAGATGGAGAAATTAGAGTTAATCATATTGTAATGGTGTGGTCGGAGGCTCCTATTTGATAGCGAATGATCCTGATGCAAGGGGTGTGAGTTTATGCTTGTGGTTGTGTTGCACCAGAGTGTGGTTCATACTAGGTGTCTGTGTGAGAGGCTCCTTGATGGTATGGAGATTTTTGGGTTGTTTTTTTATCCATGGAGTATTGTGCTTATGCTAGGTGTTTTTTTGGTGCCCTGATTGCATGTAGGCTATGAAGTTGATCTCTGGGTGGTCTGAAAACTTCTAAATAGCCTGGCTCTCTCAAATGCATGTGCATGTTGGTGGTTTTGGAGTTGGCTTGAAATGGGCCTAGAGTTCCTGAACTGTTGTTTGTACTTGCATTGTTATGTGGTTTTTGCAGGTTTTACACAGTCAAGCAAAACTTGTGGTTATGTAGAGCTGTTGTTAAGCTATTTTCTAGACCCTGGCTTTTGGGTGTGACTAGATGATATAGTTGCAGTTTGGCATGCTTTGAGGAGGTATGTTGTCTTCTTTGCATGGGAGTGCTGGTATGTGATTTGTCACTCAACATTCTTGTGGTGTTGCTTCATGGATTCCCTTGAATATGGTGCTCGTTGTGGATGTGATTGGTGAATCGGATCTGAGCTTGATCTGGTGTTTGAGTCATGTTGTCTCTATGGCTATTCTCTTTGAGATCTTAGTGTTGATGTTTCCAATGCGATGAAGGGTTTGCACGTTTGTTGTGATTAATCTTCAAGTTATGTAGTTGGTGGATTAGCTACCCATTGGTTGCAGTGAGATAACTCGGAAGTGGATTGTCTCTATCCACGAGGTTGATTCAGTGTTCGTGTATACTTGTTAGTTGGCCTTGTCTGTGGTCACTTGTGCAAATTGGTGAGGTTGCTTTGAGATGAGAGAATGGATGGTGCTAAGTACCTGAATAGTTGGTTATGGGGACATGTAGCACATGTATCGTGATGTCATGGATAGCTTGGATACACTGCCTTGTGTAAGCTTTTGATAGTGATGGTTTTGTCTACTTGGTTTGGAGATCTTAGCTCTGCTTGGCATTGTTGTTAGATGGACATGTTGCTATTGTGGACCTAGAAGATTTTCAGTTTAGTAGATGTTTGGTCATGATGCTTGGAGAGCTCGGTGTCACGGTTTAGTGGGAGCTTTAGCAGTGACTACAAATTCATCACTTGGTGGAGAATGGTCTTCTTTAATGTTGCAGATGTTACTAGGAGGGAATCTTAGATCTTGTTGCCCCAGAAGGGTTCTTTTGCATTTGTATGGACACTATTTGAGGATGTGTAGCATCTTGGAGCCATGGAGGACTCTTGAGATGTTGGTGGTGCTCAACAGGTGATGTTGGTTTAGGGTTTGTTTGCTTAATGTCAAGATAGGCTCTTGATTGCACTTTAGAGTTTTGGCATTATGCATTGCTCTTGAGACCATGTTATGCTCACCTAGAGCACGAGATCTCCTAAGGGGGATGTGTAGATCATGATTTCATGATAAGTTCCTGGTTTAGATGTTTGGAGTTTTGACAATGGTCTGGTGATTCTTGTTTTCTGGAGGATGGCTCCACGGTTGTGTTTGTGTACAGGGCTTTGAAGTTGATGATTGTGTTGCTTTTGTATAGCTCGTGAGCACAATGGAGTGGTGGTAGTGTTGGTGCCCTTTTCCATCTTTAGGATCTAATGCTTGTGTTCCTAAGACTAGTGCATATACGCCTTGGCTCGTTCCTTTTCTTGTGGTGGATGGTTGGAATTGTTGCCTGAGTTGGTGAACATCTTGGATGTTGTTGCAAGTGTCTTGGTTGGAGCATGGAAGCATTGTTTAAGATTCTTGTGTTTGATTTGGAAGGAGCTAGTAAGTTCTTTGTCAAGTGGGAGAATGTTGAGAATTGTGACTCAAATTACTGGCTTGATCGCTTCCTAGAGCAGTTATGTTTTCCTCCTTCATTGGCTTGAGTTAAGTCACTAGTTTTTTAGGTATATCTAACTAAAGTCACAGGGTTGTGAAGTTTCTTAACCTCCCAACTTAGCAACTGTGAAGGGAAGGCTACTTCCTCTGTTGTTTGCTTGACACGGGTTTTGTGAACTTCGTAACCTCTGACTAGAGGTTTGGAAGTTTGAGTTCGGGGCGACAAGGCAATCCCTTTATCGGCGAGTCATAGGTTTTGGGAACTTTGTAACCTATCATATGAGGTTTTGAAGTTTGGTCTTTCAACAATTGAGCAACTTGGATGCCGATGGATGTGGGGACCACTTGGGAACCGATAAGGTTGGTGGATCGTGATGAAGGCCAATAGGTGGCAATGACGTGGAGGACATATGGCATGTGGGCCCATGTGCCCGATGATTGAATTTGTGACTCATGGAGAACCCTATCTTCGATGGTGGAGATTTGTTTGATTGCTTATTTGACAGCCAGCATTGGAAATGGCGTGGCTTGAGATGAAACCCTAAAAGGGTGTTGTAGTTGAACGATTTGTTGGCAATAGACAAGGAAATGCTCCTGTCATTCTCTTGTCACTCTTGGGTCTTTTTAGAATCTCTTAGAGAGAAGAAGCTAAGTTATAAGCCGAAAGGCCAGATGCGGTGAAGGCTGAGAGATAACTCTCTCTGGAGCTCAAAGCCGAGAGTGGCGATGACAGTGAGCGACAGTAACCAGAAGGTGCAGAAGCCAAGCTACAAGCTATGAGGCTGGATGCAGCGAACGCCGAGTGGCAAGCTGAAAGGTTGGGTGCTAGCTGAGGTTACCAGGTGGAGCCCGAGAGGATGCACGAAGGTCAAGAGGCTACACAAAGGCTGAGAAGCTGCGTGGAGGTCGAGAGGCTGGGCACTGAACAAGCTGAGAGGGCCGAGGTGATAGATGTAGGCTGAGAAGCCAAATGCAAATAGAGAGGTTGTGAGGCTGGGCGCAGACTGGCCAAGAGACTGGGTAGCCGAGTGAAGAATGTGAACCTGAGAAGCTGAAGGGTTGGGTTGGCCGAGAGGCTGGTTGGAATAGAGTGGACTAGTTTGAGGAGATGAATCTGCACTATATGTTATGTGAGGGTATTGTAACAGTGTGAGGATTCTGCTCGACTGTTGTTTTTTTTCTCTAGATGGACAAGATGTAAACTCTTGTAGAGGCTATGAGCCTAAAATTGTATTGTAACTCTTTTGTTGTTGAATAATAGAATGGCTAGATCTTTTGGAGTGTGGGGTTTTTTACCCGTAAGGGTTTTCCCCATGTAAATCTGTGTGTCCATTTATGTTTGTCTTTCATGTTGGTTGATTCTAAAAATTTGAATCTATGCATAGTGTTGAATCTAATTAATTTTGCATGTGCTTTTCTCAATAGGACCAATGTGGGAAATGAACTATGCATGTTTATGCTTTGTGGCATAGTAGTGGTGTCTTTGAAGGAATTAAAATGGCTAAAGGCACTGCTGTTCTTAGATATTTCTATCTGGGATGACCCAATTTCCCAACATATAAATGAGGAAGAAAATGACGAGGAAACATCTGCGGCCAATGGGAAATTTGGAAGAGATCCATCAAAGATATGTGAACAATTAGTATATGTTGAACCAAGACCTCCTCCAACACCAAAGGGAATAGCTGCATTTAGTAAAATCAAGATAGATATTTGTAGATCATTTCCTGAATTGTCATAGCTATGTTTAATATTTATGATGCTTTATCCATTACCAACATGCATAATTGATGAATCTCTTCAATTTTTTACATTTTTCCTAGGCAAAAACTATTTTTCTAGTCTTTGGCAAGAAATTTGCTACTCTGCAACTCTTGTTTCAAATGTCTTCCTTAAATAAGATAAGATAAGAACTAGGGAATGAATACTTTCTTCTTAGAGAAATATCCTTGTATTTGTTTTTCCTCAATGAAAACCTCCTCTCATCTCTTGGTGGCAATTGATCAAGTATGTAGCCATACAATGGAGTTGTTATGGATGAGTAATATTAAATTCAATAAGAGGAAGTCTATTACCTATTGAGTTGAATAACATGTGCTAATGTTTTAAGTGACTAATCATGGCTTCTAGACATCAAATTTAAATTGGTCTTTGTAGACACATAAAATATACTGATTGACATTGCACATCTGATTCTGACCACTAACATTGCTTCATCCTGAATCATCCCTCGGTCTAACCATTTAATCAAATACCTTTATTTGATTAAATTCATCAACATTCCTCTCCTAATTAAATAAATCATTTATCTAATTATGTCATCCTTTCTTGTTAATTAAATCAATCAGTCTGATCTAATTATCCCTATTTAATTAAATAATCAATTTTATTTGATTAAATCTCTAAAGTTCATCCATTAAATTAAATAAATTAAAACCTCATTTGATTTAATTTAACTCCATCTCCTTGATTAAATAAAACAAAAATCTTTATTTAATTAATCTTGAAAGCATATTCTTCTCATATTTTGATTTAAATCAATCCATAAATCTAAATCAATATGTCACATTAGTCTAATCTCTTATTAAATTAATTAACCTTGATTAATTTAATCTCCTCTCATGTCCCATCCTCTAGCTTTTGCAACTTGCACAAGAAAATAGATTTAATTCATTTATTAAAAACTCTATTTTCTCTCAAAAGGCATAAAAAAGGAATATTCTTCAAATTTGAATTCAAAATCCAAGTGGACTCTGTCCTTCCAACAAGGCATTTATTCCACCTAGAAGGTCCTTTTTCCTTGAGCCAAGTGGCATTCAATGTACCTTCTTTCCCTCTTACATGTCATTTCAACAATTTCAAAATTCAAATATATGCATTTATTGACACATTCTTCAAAACTTGCACATCCTCCATCCATTCACATATTGACAAGTGGCACTTTGTCATTGGTTGATTCTTAGTCCCACATTGCTCCATTTTGGACTTCTCTTCAACTTGACATTCTATAAATAAGAGGCTTCATTCCTCATTTGATCATCCACAACTTGAGTAGACTTACTATACTCAAATCTTTAGCAATATTCATCCATATCATTGAGTTTATAGCTAGGTTATGTAGGTTTTATCTTGGAGCATTCATCAATCTTCATCAAAGTGGGTCAATCTTCATCACCAAATCAACATTGCATCATTGGAGTTGGGAAAGGGCCAATTTTCACATCAAATTGGCACCAATTCCCTCAAGAGATTAAGAGTTTGCTTTGCATTAGAATAGGATTCAACATCTTTGTTTTAAGTTTATTGTGTTCTTCATTTTATTCCTTTTCTCTTGCATTCAAATGGATTTCTTGAGGAATCTATATTCTAATTTGCATTTGACCTTATTAATGTGTTCATTTGTTGTGTTCTTGCAGGTAGATGATCTAGGTTCACAGTCTTATTGTTGTAGTGGTTGATGAGGTCATTGGTTCTTGTAGCCCAAATTTTGTTACAAATCCAATATCACCAATATCTAGTCTTGGTCTCTATTTTTGTTGGGTATTTCTTTTATTCACCTTTATTTTATTTATGATCTTTTCATTAGAAAAATTCTCATAAGTCATCACTTATAGTAAATGGAATTATCTTTTTATCTTATACATTCCCCAAAATAATTTAATGTTAATAGAATCATTAGATTTAAAACATATAATGGCTATGTTCAATAAAAATGAATTCGTCCTTTTATATTTTATTGTATCTATGTAGACTCCTCAAATATCCACACTTGGTGCAGAGGTACTCCCTTTGCGGTATTGATTTTGATGCAAACAAATTAAACTCTCTCTATTCACAAAGTCATAGTCATGAATTCACAATAGAATGGGCAATGATCTAACCAAAGATTCATTGAACATCTATAATTAGATTATCAATTTCCACAATTACATAACCATTTGCATTGACAATATCATTTATCAATCAAATTTTAATATAAAATTCACATCAATTAATGATAACATTCAAATTATTTTCCATTAGTCAAGATATGGTACTATCTCATTACAATGAATTATAAATAAATTCAATTTATTAATAAAATCAAAATTAACTAGCATACACTCTATTCTTGTGATCGACATTAACCATTCCATTCACACTCTCTTCTCGTTGCTATCATAACTTCTCTAACCTCGATCTAGTTCTTTCCCAAATCTACATCTCATACTTTTCACACCCCACTCTATGGCAATTCACTATGCAACTCCTTATTCACCCTACCCTTGATGACTCCCTCTCATTTGTGCCAATTCTTCCTCAATTTCTATGTCTCTTTTTTTTGCAATTCCTAATCCCATGAGCAACGCCTTATGTATTTTGACTTTGCATCATTTTGTTTAAAGTCACTTTAAATCTGAAACCTCGCATTTATCATTTGCGCAACCCTCTTCTTTTACCTATTCGCAGCCTATCTTCCACTCAACCAAATCGACCCCTTCTATTTTAACTTGAGGTCAAATGGGAAGATGGTGCGGCCCCCTGTTCTCCAGATCTTCCCTCTTCAAAACTCAACGCAATTTCCCTATTTCCTGTCTTTTTTTTTTTTTTATTCCATTCATTTTCTTGACCATGCCTCTTCATCTTCCCCTTATCGGCCTTTTCAATATAATTGGAACTTCAACATCAACCATTCACATTCTTATGTTAATATATATGCTTGTTTATTGTGTGCATGGAGTTGAAATAAAACATTTTAACATGTTGCATAGCAAATAACGTTTGAAATATTTATTGGTTCTATGCCAAAGATCAACACTTGAACCCATCAATATGCGTTGATCAAAGCTAAAGAAATTTAAATTGGAATTCCAATGTCAAACAATATCATTGCAATGCCTCACACTTTCATTGAAAACATCCTTCCTACTTTGGAATGTAGATTTTAATCCTTTCCTTTACTTGAATTTGAGTGTAGAAATTGCAATTGAGGCTACTCAAGGTTAAAATCGATCCGTGACATTTTGACAATCAATGTCAACAATATCAATTAATCTCCATCAATGACCATCGAGACCAAATTGTTAAAAGAAGATGAAAATAAAAATCAAATAAAATTGAAATATTCTTTTTGTGCAATGTCGATTCTACACTTCCCCTAATGCTCTTGCATCAAACATGGCAGGCAAGAAATTTGTGAGCATAGGCTCACAAAAATAGAGTTGAGTAGTTGAACTACTCTTCTAGGTTGGAACCAACCCACAACAAACTCTTTCACTATCCAAAGTTCTTAAGATCAATCCTTCTTCCTCTTTTTCCAGCATCATGTTAGAAAATGCACCAGCTTCCTCCAACAACATTGCATTCTCTTCCTTCTCCCCCTCATGGACTCATGTCCACCATAGGCCATCCTCCTCCACCAAACAAACTCTCCAAATGTTATTCTCCTCTTTCGTGGGGTCCAACCCATCACAAACTGACCACCTCCACCAAAATCCACTCGCATCATCCTTAATAATCTCTACAAGCAAATATGCAAAATCTACAATATGCTTTTGTTCTCTATCCATCTCAACTTCTACCATCTTTTCTGAACAAAAAATAAATTTACCTCAACTGCAACATTAATTTTCGCTGTGACATCTTGCACACCCTCGTCAACTGCAAATTTTTGTTCTTCTCTCTTTGCTGCAATAACAAGCTTTGACATCCACTCTTCTTCAATCACCAATAGTTGTGCTAACAAATTGTCATATTTGTCATGCTCTACTATTGCAATTACAATCACATCCTCATCCTTTGTAGGGGCTGCTCTCACACCTTTCTTCTTCCATCTCGGGCTACAACACTCTTTTCCTCTACTTTTCTTTTCATTGTCCTCTTTCTTCTTCTCACTTTTCTTCACCAATGTCCTCTCATATTTTCCAATACCCTTTTCCAATTTCTCAATTATGGCCTGGATCTTCCCCACTTCCTCACGAACCATCTTTCCTGTTGACTCAAACTTTTCATTTTCTAATTTCTTACAATATTGTTCCCAAAACAATATTATCGCAAGTCTTCTCATGACCCATCCAATCTTTGTTTGCTTCAATCTCACCTCAACTCGCATGATCTGCATCTCCATGGCTTATCCCTCTCGACTCTCAATTGCTCAAGACTCCTCGCACACTTGCAACAATTCTCTGGAGCTTCTTAGACAACTCTATTGCCTCACACACTCTTCTTTACTTGCAGGTCCTGGTGGATCCTCTCCACCCTTAGGACTACCTGCTCTGATACCAATTGGTGCAGAGGTACTCCCTCTAGGGTATCGATTTTGATGCAAACAAATTAAACTCTCGTTGTTCACAAATTCTTAGTCACAAATTCACAATAGAATGGGAAACAAGCTAACCAAATATTCACTGTTCTATAATCAGATTATCAATTTCCACAATTACATAACCATTTGCATTGAAAATTTCATTTGTCAATCAAATTTCAATTTGAAATTCATGCCAATTAATGATAACATTCAAATTATTTTCCATCAGTCAAGATATGGTGCTATCTCATATATTGAACTATAAATAAATTTAGTTTATTAACAAAATCAAAATTAACCAACATACACTCTATTCTTATGGTCAGCATTAACCCTTCCATTCACATTCTCTTCTGTTGCTATCATAACTTCTCTAACATTGGTCTTCTTCTTTCCTAAATCTACATCTCATACTTTTTACACCTCACTCTATGGAAATTCACTATGCAGCTCCTTATTCACTCTACCCTCGATGACTCCCTCTCATTTCTGCCAATTCTTCCTCAATTTTTGTGCTATCTTTTTTTTTGCAATTCCTAATCCCACGACCAACCCATTATGTCTTTTGAATTTACATCATTTTGTTTAAAGTCACTTTAAATTTGAAACCACCCATTTATCATTTGCACAACCCCCTTCTTTTACCTATTCACAACCTCTCTTCCACTTAGCCAAATCAGTTCCCCCTCTATTTTATCTTGAGGTCAGATGGGAAGATGGCGCAACCCCCTGTTCTCCAAATCTCCCCTCTTCAAAACTCTACGTAGCTTCCCTGTTTCCTGTCTTTGTTTTGTTCTTTATTCCAAGCATTTTCTTGACCATCCCCCTTCATCTTCCCCTTATCAACCTTTTCAATGTAATTGGAACTTCAACATCAACCATTCACATTCTTATACATTAACATATATGCTTGTTTATTGTGTGCGTGGAGTGGAAACAAAACATTTTAATATATTGCATAGAAAATAATGTTCGACATATTTATTGGTTCAATGTCAAAAATCAACAATTGAACCCATCAATATGTGTTGATCAAAGCTAAATAAATTTAAAATGGAATTCCAATGTCAAACAATATCATTGTAATGCCTCACACTTTCGTTGAATCCTACTTTGAAATGCATATTTTAATCCTTTCCTTTGCTTGCATTTGAGTGTAGAAATTGCAATTAAGGCTACTCAAGGTTAAAATCGACCCATGACATTTTGATAATCAATGTCAACAATGCCAATTAATCTCCATAAATGAACACCAAGACCAAATTGTACAAAGAAGATGAAAATTAAAATCAAATCAAACTAAAATATTCTTTTTGTGTGATGCATATTGAGCACTTACTCAGATGCTCCTCCTACATCAACACTAGTTATCTTTATCTTTGGTTGGTGTGAGGGTTTCACATGAATTAATAATGTTGCGGTATTATGTTTAAAATTTATTTTTAAAATTTCATAATTAGACAACAAACTTTTTTTATGAAAAGGTGCATCATTATTACATTAGTTAGAAAATAAAATACACATATTCACAAAAAAAGGGTGAGTGAATACAAGATCACACCTTGAAAGTCAAATGGGGCAGCCCACAATAAATTTTTTGAAAATGAGGTATATTAAAAGATATTGATTTGACAAGTTATTGATAATTGCACAATTATTATTTTAGTCATTAACATTATATGTTAAAGTGATTGATCATAAAGGAAAAGAGGAATGTTCAAATTATCAATCTCATTAGGATTATTGTGTTCTCAAGCTTAACTTTTCTTTAGAAATTTATATTAAATAAAGATCTATCATCATGCAATAGCAATGGTTTTGAGTATTAATTATGGATCTAATACTCCTTACTGAAAAGTGGTTAATGTTGAAAATAAATTTAGTTATCTTTTCTTTATTTATTAATGTTTTGATAGTTTTGGGCATTAACTTATTTGAATAGTATTAATTTTAATAGTACCATTTCAATATTATTGCATAATTTATCAATAGTTTATTTTTTATTTTTATTTTTATTTTTTAGACTGTAGGAATCGGGTAGCACGACCCCTATAAACTACAGTGTGTCTGGTAAACTTTTTAACGTGACTGGTGGCGCTGGCGCGACACACCCTCTGGTACCACGGGATGGGGGAGACTAGAACTCGTGACCAGCAGAGCCACAATGGAATTACTTAGCCAACCGAGCTAGGGCCCCCGCCCTATCAATAGTTTATTTTAGTTATCAAATTGATATTTAAATAGAATTGACCCATTTCCCATTTGATATTCATTAAGTATTGTATAGGAGTGATTCATTTAACAAAGTTTTAGATATCATTTTGATGAGTTAGTAAATAGGTATTTGTTAAGTATTATATTAAACTATTGAGTGGATGGTACATGAGTTTGCATATAATTGATAAGTGATCCTATATGGGCTTTTATGTTTAGAGAATTATAGTTGGTTAGGACAATCCATTAACTTAAGTGTGTGTTCAATCCTTGGAAATATAGATATCTTGGGAATGCTTTAATGAAAAAAATACTTATTGAGATTTTAATCTAATATTTATGACTTTAATTATGAATGTGAAAAGATTAAAGGTGAAACGTGGAAGCTCAAGTAAGTCAAACAAACTTTTGTATTAAAATAATATAACTCGAGATGTAATACCATTTAAGGACCTCACGTGATGCATAAAAAGGTGGATTAGCATCTATGCAAGGTACAAATCCATTTATTATCTATGTGATTCAACTTAGTAGTTTGTTGTGCATCCTATGTTTCTCCCTTTACTTGAATGCAAATGTTATGAATTATCTCATCATTCTATTGATTATTGTTACAACCATTAGGTTAAAGAGGTTGTTGAAAATATTAAGATATTATATGTGAATACACGTTATCTTTTGTTTATTATCCCACATAGTAAATGAGTAGATTGAGGATACTTATGATTTGTGATGCTAAATGAGGAATCATGACTTAATTAGTAGTTATGATATTGTTTTGCTTTCTCTACATTAGGAAGATGTTTTATTTAAGTTCCATTATGTGAAATGATTTGCAAAATCCTCATCTTTTAATAATTCTTTCAATCCTATGTACAATTAACTAAGTAATTCCATATCAATATCAAAGTAGTTGTGTATAAGTTTTTGTAGATCATTTTAACTAGATAGTTAGTTATTAATGGAATACATACAAAGGAGCCATTGTTCTAAATATGATAAGAAATATCCAATAGTGGCATAGTATGATGTTAAGTTGTTATGGTGTTGTTCTTGCCATCAAGGTTCAAACCCCATTGGAGTATAATTGTTGAATGTTTAAATTGGGGATGAGGTCCCCCGTTTGTGACCTCATTGGTTCATAGCCTCAGGTCAAAAGCGTTTACCCCATCAATTATAAAAAATATGATAAGAAATAATAATGATTGTGCATTCTTGTAGGCCATTTTTAGTGGAAAGGTGGGTTACATATTGTTATATTTAAATGCTTGTTGATCAATTATTTTGTTAAGAGATTGAGTTACCATTTTTATTTATCCATCTATCAAGGGATTACCATGTTGGTTATTTTTTTTGCATAACTATCAAGATTTCATTTTATCATTGTGCATAGTTAGAAAGTGATATCATTTATATTTATGGGTTCTATTTTTTCTAGTTTTTAAATTATTAATGATAGTCCTAGATAACATCTTGCATAGAATTCATAGGGACTCTTACTTATTCTAATTGATTAAAAGCTAGTAGAAATTGAGTTGTGTATTAAAGATAACTTTAAGACTTGTTTACTTGAAATAAGAATGAAGTAGATTTCTAATGAATTCTAATGAATTTGAACTCTTGTAGAATGCTCTAGCTAATTTTAAGTTTGTATGATGCTATCATGACATAATCAATTCAATTGAATAGTTGAGGTTATGATTTTTTTATTTTTTGATCATATAACTATCCTAGTTAAATGAACAAGTTAATGCTAGAAATGTTAGCCCGACTAGATTTTATGAGTAAGGAAATCATGAATTGATTGAATTTAAGATGTATTAATCTAAAATTAAATTTCTTGGGAGTTGGGTATTAAATTCCCAATGGAATAAACCAATAACCATTAAATAAAGTGAAACAAACTTAGGTTATGGCTAAAAATGAAAATATTCACAATCAAACACAACATCAAAAACCTCTCTAAATTGTGTTTGTAAAGTATATTTTAACTAGGTTTCCATCCTTGTTTCATCTGAGTGGGTGATAACTGACGAATAATTGTCTAGGGAAATTGGACCCTAAAAAGGGTTGTGTACTCATGCAGTTACATGAAACATATATTAAAAACCAAAACTACATACATACTCTTTGATCTTGTTTGGAAGTGGTGTATGCAGGAAATTTGGTCAAGGAAGCAGGTTCCCAACATGTAGGATTTTTGGAGTGAGGTTAGAGACTTTCTAAAGAATTACAAGTATAATGCCATGTTATACCTACTTCAAATAGTTTTTCCATACTACTTGGTAGAGTAAGGATAAAGCATTTAAAAGTGGCACATTTAATCATACATCAATGTAATACATAAAATTTTATTCATGAAGGATGAATTATAAAGATTCTAAGAGATTCATATAAGCATAATGTGGAGTTGAGCCATTTAAATTTGATCACTTATATTTAAAACCCAAAAGAATCTCATACAATTCTGACATATATCTTTAGGAGATATATAAAAATGGTTATTATCACATCAATAACACAAGAGGAAGAATAAACAAGAAAATAAAAACAAGCCAAATAATGAAAAATTAGCCATGAACAAACAAAAACAAAAATAGAACCTAAAATGCCACAAAGAATAAGTTCCATGCTTAAAATATTACTTGGATCCCAAATATTTACTCCATAACCACAAGTGAAAAAATAAGGAATTTGGGTTAAGAAAGATGCCTAATGTTGCATGCATGAAATGTGTATTTGTGCCTAGTATTAATGATTATCAACAAGAAACACATGTAATTGAAAAGACAAATCAATAAGAACAAGGAACAAGTAAATATAGAGAAATATGATGATATGTGTTGGAATGACAATGATCTTTTGGAGGATTCTGATGATCCTCCAAAATTTGATCCGTGATTCATGAGCATCCATAGCCTATATACCTATATACTTATATCTCTAGTTTGCATTTTTATTTTTTATTGCTTTGCACCTTTTGACCTTTTTGATTGAGCCTTATTTTTTGTGCTTTGCATATTCATTTCACCTTCTATATCCTATTCCATATTTGGTTTCTCCCACGTGGGGCACATTTGTCTTTATTTTTACCTAACTAGATTTACTTATAAGTTCACATCATCTTTATTTCCCTTGCATATCTTATCCTTATTTTATTCATATTCACCACATTGGTTTTTATATTTTTCCTTGTTTCCTAATTTAAATTTTTTTATACATCCTTATGCTTGCCTTTTACCATTATTGTTTGCTAATAATTTTCATTTTTATAAATGCTTGATCTCATCCCTTCTTATGTCCACATTCTAATTTGATTACTTGATGCTTATACTTATGTTATTTTACCATACATGGAACACATAATTTTTATCCTACTATTTATGATCAGTATTATCATGCCTTTATTACTCTTATGTGAATTTATTTATTTCTCACATATTATGCATCCATATTGTGTCTTCAATGCCATACCATTTTATTATGCACATTAGGGGACATTATAATTCTCCCTAATATACTCACATTGTATTATCACACTTCTAATGTTATCCTAAATTATATTAAAGGAATATTTCCTCTCCCTTCCTCCATTGTGTTATCATGATATCTTATCACATTAGGTGGCATTATTTCATTCCCCATATCATTGTGTGCCTACATGCATGATTAGGTACCTTTAGCACATTTGGGGAATCACACCTTCTAATATCCTATTATGTGTGCTTTCATGTCATACCATGTTCGAAGAGACACATTGGGTAAACCATAACACTTATATTTCATATTTAGGGCCATTTTCATCTTACCATTTTCCCACACTGGGGAAAAAATTACTACAATGTTTACAGGTGAGTCCATCAAGATGAAGGACTGGAAAGAGACCAATAGGTGATTTTAAAGGAAACACACACACTTTATAAAACACATATGAGCCATAACACATACATATTATGAATAGTATGTGTTATAATGCATACACAATATAAGCAATTTTAAGCTTTCATTTATGTTGTAAATAATACATATGTGTTATGTAACACAACATTACAATGAAAATGTGTCATTTATAGTATAATTTTTTTAAAATCCTACTTTATTTCCAAGGCAGAGGATTGGACCTCCCTTTTGACTCCCAAATTAGTATTTATAACATAAAATGATGAATTCAAACTTCATCCTCATCAACTTTACACATTTGATAATGAAATTTTATGAAACCACCACCAAAATGTTAAGCTACTTTATATATATATATATATATATATATATATATATATATATATATATAAGATTGCAAGAATCAGGTACCCCCCTATAAACTACAGTGCACTTGGTAAACTTTTTCATGTGATCGGTGACACTAGCGCAACATTGATTAGATATTAGTTATTTTTTATATCTTTTATGCATGCTTATAGACACTAGCAAGACATTTATCCTATACATATTCATACATTATGCTATCTTTGATACCTATTATGCAAACCTCAAACTTGGTTTAAGTATATGGAAATATAATTATATGTGATGGTTAATGCATGATTTATGTGTGAATATGTATGAATTGTGATTGGATATCTATTCTTAGTCATGGTTGTTAGTATTGACATGTTTTGTGAACTAACCCCTTGCAGCCAGAGGAGACACTATAGCCTGCAACAACTGCAAGACATAGCCTATAGTCGAAGGAGTTCTTGGACAGTGAAACAGGGGATGTCCCCTAATAAATTGAACATGATGACTACAACATAGAGAAGTATAATGAAGGAGATAGTGCATCATTATGACATTCAATACAGACAACGAAGAAGGAAGAACCCTGTTACAAATATGATTCTAACATAACTAGTTTTGAGCGTTCCTCATTCAGTTCTATTACAACAGAGTCACAATCCGACTTGGACTCTTCTTCTTTTCTAGTTGCAATTAGATTCAACTGAATCTTTATCATGCTTTGAAATCCAGGGAGTGGTAATTAATGATTTTGGTTTAGAGTCCTGTTTTGAATAAGCTCCCCTATGCCTATATGTATAGCTCGATGGTTGAGTCTTAAGTTAGCTAGTTAACCATTTTTTAGTAGTTACCAGATACTTTAGTTTTCAGTTGTTATGCAGACTATGTTTATCGTGCAATTATGATTTAATGAATAAGATCTTTCATCAAAATCTTATAGTGTGATATTCTAGATTTGTGCAATGAATGAATTTGAGTTATTATGATTATGTTGGATCTAAGGAGTTAGATTTGGTTTTAGATCAGTGAAGAAAACTACTTGAGCAAGGGCCACTCAAGGTAATTGTTCTTCACTTCTTTCCTTTCAGGTATTTCAATTATGTTTTAGTAATTACCTTATAAATGCAAATTGTGTTAAATAGATTCTTTGTGTTTCAATCATTGATGAATGCATGAATAATTTCTATTTCATAATTATATTATCATTGCTAACTTCAAAGTGTAGAATAGGTTTAAATGTTAGTTCATTAATTTTCAGCATTCACTTATGAACAATTAGCTATAGTCTTATACTGTAGGTACCCGTAGCCATAGAGACATCTTTACTTTCTTTACTGTTTATAGTCTTATGATTCTCTATCAAGTGTAATATCTTTACTAGAATGATTTAGGTAGTTCCAACTATTTGAAAGCACATATAGTGTCAGTACCATCATAAGCCTACTAGCCTTGGTCGATAATTCAATGAAGGTCTTTCCAAATGTTAAGTGGAATGTTCAGCTAGGTTATTCATCTGAATTGTGTGATTTCCACCAATTTTACTAGACACTAGTAGGGACTCTATAAACATGCCCTCTGATACCATGGGGATAGAGGTGAGACTAGACCTCGTGACCTCTTGCCTGCAACAAGATGCTTTCGCTAATCGAGCTAGGCCCTCCACCCCCTCTTTTTTGATATTTTGAATAAAGTTTTTCATTCTTATTTTATTTTAATATTTTCTTCATATCCCTCAAACACATGTATGTATTATTTTTCATAATTTTTGATCCATTTATCTAATTTTAAAAAATATATTGTGTAATGAAAAAAGTTATACAATAGAATAATATTCTAGGGAATATACTATAAATACTTGATAATAATATGCCACTTTGAGGGGGATACCTCCAATAGTATTCAATAATAACATAATACTCAATATGATGATAATAAATAGCCACTCTCTTATGTATACCTAATTATTCCATGGTTGCCACTTGAGCCGACTTAGATACTTAACTAGATAATCCCTAAGAAAATATAACTACCTATATGTGATTATAATAATAATTATATAACTTATTTAATATTTAAGGTAGCCACAAGCTAAATAATCATAACCCAACATACACTACAAGATTAGGGGTGTATCATGTTCCTCTCTTTACAAAAGTGTTGTCCTCAACACTAATCAATTATGGATACTTCTACATAAAATCTCCATCTTCTCAAGTTGTAACTTTGACCAAAAAGTACTTCCATTTAATGAGGTGCTTTAGGATTGTCCTTATTCTTTGCTTCTTTGTGTGTCTGAAAAATTAACTTTAGCTCTAAGATGTGTCTTCTCTCTACATCTAGCTTAGATATCATTATTTGTGTTAGATTTTTGTATTAATCCACTTGCTTCTTCATTATGTTTTGTTCCTTTTCTTTATTCTACTTGAGATTATATGGTACCTCTTGGCAATGAATGTGATCTTCCATTTCTCTAACCTTTTGGTGTTCCTTTAAGGAAGAGGTGAAGGATGGTAGATGGTACCTTAACATTGATTGAATGGCCTAGTTAGGATATCCTTCAAGAGGTAATTTTTTTGAATTTATCAAGTAGTGATAATGCATAGAAATATGTTATTATTTTGAATTCTCCTTCATTTTCCTATTCTTCTTCTCTTTCTTCTCCTTCTTTTTCTTCTCCTTATTTTAATACTACTAGTGCTTCATCATCATTGTCATCTTCTTCTTCTTCTTCATCATCATCATCTTGCATATTCTTTATTAGTAATAGGTTTTGAGATCCCATATGATTGTTAACATTTGGATCTAGACTGACTAACCTAGATGATCAATCTTGGTTGCTTGAAAAATATACTTTTGAGCTTGATTAATTCTAGATATAAGAACTGATATGTGTCAATGTGTTATGCATGCTTGATATATCTCCTTGTATGGTACCCAATCTTATTGCAATTCTTTAATATCCTCCTTCGTCTTATGGATTTCTTCATTCCTAGGTGTGGTATCCATCTATTCCACTAATGGATTATCTTTATCATGAGTCCTACTTGAGTGAATGTATTATTTTTTCCTCTTGTGGAAGGCCCCATCATGGTATAACAAATATATTTTGTAATAAATGACATAAGAAAAATCAAATTAATCTATTCTTTTTGTAACTTACCAATGCCTAGATCTCACTTCCTAGAAAAAATATCCAAGAAATTCACTAATTTGTAGCCTTGGGAGTGAATTTTGTGGAAGCCCTAATTTTGTAACAACTCCTTGAATTATGCTCCAAATAACCTCAATTATGGACTACAGTAGGAGAAACATGTTCTTGATAAACCACCTAGAGATCATTTTTTGTTGTTTATTTTAAGCTTTAGAAGAAATTAAGTGGAAACCCTAACATAACCTTACTTTTTCAATAAATCCTTTAATTCTACTCTAAATCACCCAAATATGGAGTATAGTAGCCTTAATATGTCTTTGAAAAACCATGTTAAAAATTAGGATTTTTTCCAAAATGCAAAAGATATACATGTAATTCCGAAAATGACCAACAAATAAATTACCTTATTTCTCGCCTTCACAATGCCAAGATCATGCTTTGATACCACTCACAATAAAATAACTTGCTCAATAGAAGAACATAATATGAAATATATTGAAAATACTTGATAACGCTATGCCACTTCTAGGGGAAAACCTACCAATCCACTTCGAGGGGGATACCTCCAATAGTCTTCAATAAAAACACAATACCAATATGATCATAATAACTGAAGTTCATCTCCTATATATATTATATTTATTCCTTGGATGCCATCTAGGCTAACTTAATTACTTAAATATAAGATTATATTAATGATTTTATAACTTAATTAAGAGTTAAAGTAACCACAAGATAACTACTCATAACCTTATACACCTATAGGATTAAGGGTGTAGTAGAATATGTATATTATTCACTAAGCAATACACAAGTGAACAAAACAAAATGTTTTTTGCATAATTTATTGTAGATTCTTCTTAAGCTACCAAGGACAAGAAGTAAGCTACAAGGGGAGAATTGTTATGTGACTTTTTCTACATAAAATAATTAAACAAGTAAATTTTATAAAACTTCATTAAATAATATAAAATAGTTTATTTAATAGTAAAAGAGATGTACATAAAACAAAGCTATTGATAAGAGTTACTTTCACATTTTAAATAAATAAGTTAAATGAAAGAGAACTTATAAAATAAAAAAGCTCATATTTTAATGATTCTTACGAGAAGAGTGCAAATAAAAATAATAGTTATATTCATTATTTTGTAATGAGTGGGTGTGATGGTTGTAATCCACCTTTTGGGTTATTATTTAAACCTATGAATTGAATGTAAAAGAATTAGATATATATAGGGTCACTCTTAGAAGACAATGGTTTGGTACATGTAGTAAAAGAAGAAGAATAAAATGAAGAGCATACATTTATATATTCATGTCAATCATTAAATTACATGATTTATATGATTATCTACTAGGATTACATTTATGATTTATTATTTATTGAAGGGAGAATATATTATTGCTAGCATTCATTTGTTAAGCTCGTAAATAGTTATATATACTAATATTGAGATTCATTACCGTGTCAAGATAGAACTTGATTACATGACATGGTTGTTCCCACTATTCCATAATTTTGACACATATATGGTTATAGTGCCTAATATGCCACACCACTTTCTATACAAATGAAATTTCCTAACCTTATCACTTCTACATTTTCCTCAACAACTAGACAAGTTGGTGATTCTTGCTTATTTCACTTGCAAGTAAAATACTAACTAATATATACTTTATTTTATTTTATAAGTTCCAATAGAGG